>JASSUY010042269.1:8556-30264 GCA_032466535.1 Forpus xanthops
CGGGCTTGGTCGGCATTGCTAGGGAGGTCCCTTGTGGTGGCTGCACCAACCCCTCCTTCCCAATGGCTGGAATGGCTTGCAGCAGCCCAGTGCTTGCCTCCGTCCGCGGGACAGTAAACTGATGGAAGCGGGGTGCATCTGGCGCTGTAGGATCCCCCCGCAGCTGAGGGAGATCTCTCTGGGTGTGAGGATGTGGTGGAAACGAGGGGCAGATCGCATCCTTCGGGCTAGGCTTGTGAGCAGCCCTCATTTAAGGCATCTGCATTCATTCTTTACTGATAACTCCTCAAGGGAAACTGGGGCTGTAGAATGTCCCAGGCAGGTCAGTCCCTTCTCAGCCATATCCTTACTTGAGGGGCTAGGAGGGATGCATTTTGAGTTACTGGTCCTTCATGTACAAAGGCATGTTTTTATTACCCTCTTTCTGGTGTCTTAATTGTGTCTGATAACTTCAGCATTTGGACATTAATTCAGATGTGTAGTTGAGCAAAGGTAATGTTTTCAAAGTAGGTAGCCTTGCTTGAAGCTGGAGTACTTCATTATGTTCATGTCTTTGAAGGGTGACTGCTGCTTTTGGATGCCTTCGTTTCTCTAAAAGTCCAGATTTACTAATCTCCAGATCAGTCACTCTGTGCTTCGCTGTAGCTTTTGTTGTTTCAGTATGGCTCGAGACTAAATGGCGATACTCAAAACTAGAATCCCATTTAAGAAAGAAAAACAACATTTCTGAAGAGTTTTGGAAGAATCCTGTTAATTAAACAGAACATGAAGAGAAAAATGCTAGGTGTCAAATGGTAAGATGTTCCTGCCTTCAAAGAGATTTCAGTCTCCAGATACCTCAAGTTGCTGCCCTCTTTTAAAAGAAGAAAAGAAGTTTTAAAAAATTACAACTTGCATTATAAAAGAACCCCAGACGTTAACATTGGTCTGCTTTGCCATTATGGTAGGTGCCTTCTTTGCGCATCTAAATCCCGGTGGATTTTTCCACTTCTGATATTCTTCAGCATTAGTGGACATTCTCTATGGCAAGAAAGGTGATTGCTAATGCAGATTTTATTTTTTTCTCTTTGGGAGGCCTTAGGAAAGTTTTTTCAGATCAGCTGGATGATTATTTGCTTTAATTATGTATGAGAAATAACCGCTGAACCCTGTAATTTGGGCTAAGATATTTCTGTGTGTCTGACATTGATTGGTATTGCTTCTGAAGCTCGTGAGAAGACCTTTAACCCAATGTGCCAAGCCTGCCTGGGTATGATTCTGCTCCAGTGGTCCCAAAGCTAGACTCCCTGTTCCAGGCCATTGAGTAAGAACAGAGTTCTCACATTCAGTCCATTTTTCCTGCCTGAATAAAGACACTGAGCCATAATAAAAATCACCAGCTAATACCAAAAATACCAAGCATGACAGTATATGTTTATGTAATGAGAAAACAAAAATAAATATTGCTTTTGCATAATAATGTTTCAAAGAATTTTGGAATGGTGGGAAGAGGTCAGAGGTTTTTTTTTTCTAAAAAATATGAAATAAGGCACTAGTTGGGCATCAGACTCCAGAATCCATGACCATTTCTGAGCCAGTTTTGTCAGTCTGTGTTAAAGTCTTATTTTTCTTTCTTCAGAGGTTTTGAGAAGATTATTTGAAATTCAGTGTGGAAGAAAAGACCGTGGTTTACCAGATGTCTGCTATCTGTTAAAGTAGCTTCAGAGCATTTTTCAATATTTCCCAAATACTTATGTTCCAAGTCTGCCCTTGTCTTTCCCCCTCTAGTCCTGAAATAGTTCAGCAGCAGCTCTTCCCCACTGGGTTGAAGTATTTCCTTCACCAAGAAAACATTGGCGGTTTGTGTTTTTATTTTATATTGTCATCCTTCCCAAGCGCTACAGCATTTAAGGTCTGTGAGCTCTTGCTGACTTTTGATGACTTTGTTTAGTCTAAGGTTCAAGTGTGGAAGCCTGTTGTCATTCCAGACTTGAGGATGGCCATTTTCAGAACAGGTTCTACCAGTTCTATTTAAATAAAACAAAAAGCACTTCAGTAACTGCTGAAGGGTGACACTGTCATTCTTTTATGTATCATTTGTTTCAGAGCTATAAACTTGGTGGATTGTTTACTTACAGTGATCGAACATTTTTACTTTCCCAATGCAAACCAAGTGGGTTTAAATTTAAAAAAAAATATTTGCCTGTTAATATTTGAAATTACCTTTTCCTTGAATTATTGATAATTGCAATCAGTTTCCCAGTCACCTAGTTCTGTTAGGTCTCAAGAATTATTCTTCTGTCTTGATAACTCCAAATAGTATTTCTAAAATAATTTAAATCACAGAATCACAGAATGGTTTGGGTTGGAAGGGATCTTAAAGCTCATCCAGTTCCAGCCCTCTGCTGTGGGCAGGGGCACCTTCCATTGGACCGGGTTGCTCCAAGCACCATCCTACCTGACTTCGAACACTGACAGGTATGGGGCAGCCACAGCTTCTCTGGGCAACCTGTGCCAGTGTCTTCAGCTCATATCTTCTAAATCCAGGTTTTGAATGCAATACGCTGTTACTACAAAAAGCCCTGCCAGTGAAAAACCTTCTCATAGCTACTCTTCAAAGTCAAATCTAATGTGAACATTATACATATGGAAAGAGAATGAGGAAACATCAGACACAGTATCTAGAATCAATCACCTGAATGTTCAAAAACTTTGTCATAGCATTATGAACTGAATTGAAGAATACTTCCAGTAAGCAGGCCAATTAATTTTTATGTGTGTTCTGTAACCTACAGATGATTATGTTAACATAAATGCCACGTAGAATGTGAAAATGTAAGGTAAAACCCCTGAAATGGCCAAAAGGAAATTGATACATACTGCTTATAAAATTAATAAGAATAACCAGTGTCAAAATTAATACATAGTTGAGTGTTGAGTATGAGGTAATTCATTATGTGAACTAATTGTACTGTTTCTAAGAAAATATGGTGCTTCCTTCCAGCAAAAGGCTGAAGGTAGCCCAAAAATCTCATAGTACAGAGAATGAACAATTTTAAAGCAAAGAAGAAGAAAGTTTGGATTGATCTATAAGCTCAAGATTTGTCAGTTGTATGAATCTCATGGCAAAACGATGTAAAATCTTCCAGTACAATTGCAGTTTTTCAGAGATTGGTGCATTTTCAAACTTGAATTTGGGGTTTTATGTATGACAGTCTTGTTACTGTTCAAGGCTGGACAGGAATATCCCTTTAACCAGCTGGTCAAGTATGGTCCTCCCCAGGCTGCCTGTGCTTGTGACAGAAGGGACCACAGCATGAAATGGCAGCTGGGGACCGTGCCTGCTGCAGGATGGGAGATACTCAATGCCATTCTTCCAGGTTTGCCCAAGTACTTTTCCACCCAACTGCCCAGCACTAGCTTGGGGCTGGAAGCAGCAGTGCTGAACCTGGATGATGATGGGCATGAGTGAATAAGCCCTGCCAGCTTTAATTGGCCTGTTTGGAAACAAGGCAGCTGTTGTGCATCCTTAGCATAATTCGTTTCTAAATTTGATAATCCACCCAGTATTAATGGAGAGCTGACTATAATTATTTTTTTCTGGTTAGACTAGTTACAGAGTAAGTCATATTGCATTGTTTTCTCTTTCTCATATGTTCCATTATAACTTTAAAGAACATATTGCATTATACTTCCTTTTTGGCTGCATACCTTATACTTTACAAGAAATTTCTGAGCAGTGGTGTGCTAGTCACATGTTTGCTAAGTCAGCTGAGTCTATTTAACACAGTGGCTAATATTCTTATTCTTCTTTGTGGTCAGTAACAAGGAAACCCTTGAACTACAAATGACTTTTAGAGGTACAATGATCTACCCCAAGTTATGTGGCCATCCTGCATAAATATAGAGGGTATATTAAATTATAGTAGCAATAAATTGCATCCAATTAATTATTTACAAGTGAAAGATCTGAAGAAGACTCTTGCTACTCTCAGTACCAGAAGCATCCCAATACAATTTCTTAATAGAGTCTGAATAACTTACCAATTAAATTAATTACAGTGCATCTAATGTACAGGAGAAATCTTGAACACAAAAAGGAGTATCTTGTGATTTTGTGTATAACCCACAAGCTAATACCAGGCTGAAATAAAATTCCACTGAAATTATTAATTGCCCTGTAGCCAAGATATCATGTTCTTTGTTTTAACTTAAAACACATGGTTTTGTTTATTTCCATTAAACACATTAGTAGTATGCCAAAATGGATATGCACAGATGTACTGTCTAGTGGGATGAATTGAATTAAAACCTCTTTGAAGGTGAAGAGTGTAACTGCTGTCTTTAATTTCAAGTAATTTAAGGACAATTAAGTTCCCTCATGTAACTAAGTAGAGCAGTAGCCTCCATCCAAATGCAGAATAAGAATCTGGTTTCAAAAGCAAGAGTTTCTGTTGGCAATAGTGCTAGAGATATTGCCAGCACTTCCCCCAAGCCTGCCTTTGCCCTGCATGTGGCCGCTGGTGGTGTTGGCATGACTCTTTGTTTGGGAGCCTGCCTGGTGAAGGACATCTGATTTAACAGTTTGTATTTGCTTTTGAAGGAACAGGAGCTAGTATTATTACCTTTTGTCCACAGTTTTTTCAGTGCTTGTGCAAATACGAGCATACAGGATCCTTTGTCCTTATAGCTGTGCTTCTTGTAATGTATGTTGCTCTCTAACCTAGCAGACACTGTTTCAGGTGATGGTCCAGTGGAGTTCAGGGATATCTGAAGTATAGTGAAAAATATTACTGTGAAGTACAAGTAACAGAAACAGGTGGTTTGTCAAAGAAATGCATATGTAGTATGATTCTGTAGATTGAAACAAGTGACATCTAATGCCTAGCATTATAATTGTTTTATGAAATGCTAATAAGTAACCTGTTCTGTACAAAGGTTACCAAAAGTCAGAATAACATGTTGCAAGGGCATATTGGATCTGCAGGTAGGACTCTTCGTTTTGAGTGTCAGAGGGAACACTGACTCAGAGCCCTTCTTTTATAGTCTTTAAAATACAACATTAGTACAAATATCAAAAGCAAACGCACTTAATGTCACTTTGTCTAAAGCCAGCTTTTAGCATAATTTTTATATCATGAGATCACCTGAACTCTTGTGTTTCCTTCTGAACAGCAGAATTGAAAAGTTTATGTTGTCTTAACTCTGATCACTCCTTTTGATTCACCTTCCATTGGCATCTTTCTGTGCCTGCTTAGGAAAAAAAAGCTGAACGATAAATTCATAATGTTTATGTATAGCAGAACTTATCCTAAGACTTGTTAGAAGTCCATAAAAATCTACTAGCACTATTAATATCCCTTTTTGCCTGCCTACTTTCTGTTTGGGGTCTTTTTGTTCTGGGTACATAGTGTAGCATAAGGGGTTCCTGGTCCATAATGGAGGCTCTGTAGACTACAGAGGCCACAAACATCTCTCCTGGTTGCTTCCCCGTTGAGTGTAGCTTGCCTGTACTGCCGAAGGCAAAGGCAGAGTAGGGCATTGTGGTGCAACAGGGTGTGGTTTTGTGTTTTTTAGAGAAACAGCAAAAAAAAACCAGAAGATGTTACAGAAAGTAATACGGAAACTCTAGGCAGCACCCAAATGGGCACTGATACTGCAATCTGTTTCCTGGAGGGGAGTGAGTCCTCCGGGCTGGCTGCCAAGGCAGTGTCACCAACACAGGGACGCAAGCAAGTGCTGACGTACCAGGAAGGTACTCTACTGCATTGCTGTCTGGGCAGAAGGTTTGGACTCCCCCAGTCAAGCTCAGCAAGAGCCATCTTACCAAGCTCTGTGTTCCTCCACAGTACTGGGATGCTTCCAGTTTTGCAAGATCAGATATTTCCAATCTTTCCTTCTGTAATGGCCACTTTAAAGTTCTGCTGTCTAGAGAAAGCCAAATACTGGAAATCCTTTCCTGTCATATGACCAGACCTACTGTTGCAAATGCAGGGCTTGCTAGAAAGCCAGATTTGTGCAGTGTGTGCACTGAGACGCTCCATCCAGCATTGTTTCTGGTGGCAGGATCATCACCCTGGCGCGCTGGTAGCTTGCTTTCGTGGGGGCCAGTGAGGACTACAAGGGAAAGAAAGTTAAATGATTATAGTATAGGTTGCAAGCCACGTTTTGTTGTTACCTTTCATAGCGTTATAGCTTTTTGAGTGTCTTTTCAGAGATGTGTTGGTCTTGGAACATGGGGACAAGCACTGCCCCTAGGAAGGCTGTCAGCAGGGCCAGGCTGCTGCTGTTAGCAAAATAATTCTTCCAGCTGGCAAAGCTCTCTCAGTATTTTCCCAGGGTAAAGGCCACTGTGGGCAAGGTACAAGCAGGATGAATTATCTCACCAAGCTGTGGGCAGCTTGCTGGCTCTGTACTGCCCACCATATGTGACTGTTCTAACACCTCACATCAACTCCTGCAGAATTTGCCATGCAGCAGAGAAGGTGCCCTGCCCTTTTGCTTTCCACTGTGTGATTTGTGATACAGGTCGATGTTTTGTAGCCTCTGTAATGGTGCCATATGTTACCTGTGCATTTGACTGACTGGCTCCAGTCCTTCAAACATAGAAACTTGCATTTAGTCTGTAAAATTCCTTGAGTCTAATCAGGCATATAAAAGTTGGCTGGATCAGAAAATAGTTTTCCAGTTCTTTCAAATTCATTTATGGTAACACATTGCTTTTTGTTGTTTTTCTTTCACTTTTTAAAAACAGAACATTTAGTTCCAGGGTCACATACAGTCATTATCTTTAAATACTCTGTACACGTAAATGCTGACAGGATCCTAGGTCAGCAAGCATCTCTCTTTGTGAAAACCATGGAGCATGCAAACAACATGTGCAGCAGACAGAGTCAATAGGATCTAATAGCAGACATGAGTTTTTCTTAGGGGGAATCAGTGGTTCCTAATTCATTTTTCACCTTCTCAAATCAAACCTGCATGAAATAGCAATAAGAAAAAAGCCTCAAGCAAACAGCAATGCATATCCGTGACTGAGAGAACATGAATAATAATGCAACAGAAAATGTTCTCATCAGCATTTTAACTTAATTGCTTTGAAAGAAATCTCTGACAAAAGAAAAGTCTCCAGTTTTTCAGCTCTTCCCTGAACAGACATGCTTGTGCATACAGTACTTTGGAGGTTTTGTTACATTTGATTTACACTGCGTTGTAGCATAGCATTGCCAAATGGAGCAATGATCAGTACTTTGAAAACTGAATCAAGAAAGGCTTGGTTTCAAATAAGTGCTTTAGTTATTGTTAGATTTGAGTCCAGATCTCTTCTCGTTTACACTGGTTTACATTTGGATCGGTGCTGCCAGCATGTGTTGTTTCACTTTGTTGCTGCCTTCTAGGGCAAGTTTGCTGTCAGGGGCTACCAGGGCTGTCAGCTCCCCGTCAGCACTTCCCTGAGTGACACATGCTTCGTGTTACGTGATGAGAGAGATTTCGTTTTAGCTGGAAAGGGACTAGTCCTTCTCATTGTGGAGGAAAGAGCAAATGCAAATCCTCAAAACCCAAATGCTCACTAATCAGAAATCAAAGCACTAAATCTCTGCAACAGTTATTTTAACCTAAATTCATATTTTTTACACAATCCTATGCATTTTTCAGAGATCCAAGTAATGATTTTTGGACACATTTATAGGTGCAAATACTAGTAAGCAAAATGCTAGTCTTTTGGGAGTGGCTCCAGGGCTATATTGAGGAAGAGCTGGTCTTGGGGTTTGGTGTGTTTCTTCCATTATGTTGTTAAACCTGGAATGAATGAAACCAGATAAAGTGTTTAATGCAGCAGTTCCCAAACTCTGCCTGTTTCTGTGTCTCCCTTCTCTCTTTGCCTTTATTTGTGGATCCAGAAACTGGCTCCATGTTAGAACAAGGGTGAATTTCTTAATCGTTATTCATATAAGTGAGATGAGATGAGATTGTCATCTTTATTTAGGTGCTGAAAGGATGCCTCCTATAAGAGCATCATGTAACTACACCTACTGATTGCTTACAGTTTGGTTTATTTGATGTGTACAGATGCTCTGCTCTTACAAGTATTTCAAATTATGTATACAAAAGCCTTCACCAAGGGCTTAAAAGTTACTGATATTTTATCTGTCAAAAATCACATTCTGATTAAAATTCAGTGTTAAAAAATGTACTTTTACTCTTTGTCAGTCAATGCAAAATAATATAATTGTCACACGTGGGTGGCTTTTTTGAATAAGCTAACACACACTACTTCCATATTGCTAACTGTATGAACAACTTCTGTTTACTGTATGCCTAATGTGACAGAAGTTTCAATTAATCAAAATTATTAGCTCTTCTGGTATTAAATGCAGATTTAGACAAAGAGGTGCTGTTTTGATGGACATATATTTTTTGTCTTTTTTTAACCAAGCTGGTGTTTGCTGAAGCATAATTCCATATTTACCATGAAATGGCATATACAAGTTATGAAAGTCCTACCCAGTGTGAATTATATATATCCTGTCTAAGTACTGGCAAGCTTTAGCCTAAGTTTTCAAAATATAAGGTGTTAATTAAGTAGAAGTATGTAAATATGTGGATTTGATAAAGACATTTTTCATCCTGAGGATGCATGTTCTGTTTCTACATCTGCAGGCACACTGCATACAAAGATGAGGCAGTGACTGTGCTATTTGGCTTCATTACCAATATAAGGCAAAAGCAATTACTTTGTGTGGAAAACTGTAACGGAAATCTATATCAACAACAGAGGATGAATTTACATTTGAAAAAAGGGCATGAAAATTAAAAGAGTAAAGCAGGGATACCATCTTCCCACAATACTGAGCAAAAAAAGAGCTTTGTGTGCAGAAGGGCCTCTCTTGGAACAGAAGTGTGTGACTCCTTTGAACAGACCGGTATAGTATATAAAGAAGCATCTCCTGAGACTTTTGTCTTTTCTCATATACAATTTTGAGGCAAGGAGAATTCTTTCTCAGGAATCTAGATCAGGTTGTCTTACACTGAGTACTTGTTTACTTTCTACTTGAGTACTAGTTTAGGTTTATCAGATGCTGTGAGTGTATGTTAAGTACATATCGGTGGGATTAAGTATATACCTGAAGTGAAGTACATATTTTTTTCTTCCATGGGGATGCACTGCTGCACTGGCATCTCAGTGGCATCTCAGTATAAAGATCCTTTCTCCAGCATTTTGCCATTTATTTTATCTTTTCATTTTTGTGATCCCTTCTTTGTGCAAGCTGGTTTAGCAGCATCTTGCAAATTAATTTATGTAGTGAGAGACAGGGGAAAGAGATTGCTCTGTCTGCATAGCACATTAAAAGAAGAGAGTAAGATGCGTTTCTCCTCCAGAATAGAGCTTCCAGAGACTGTTATCAGCAATAGTAAAATGAAGGTTGAGTGACCTTAGAGGTAGGAAGAGCTGTTACATCTCTCCTGTATTTTTATGAGGCCTCTAATAGAAGGAGCTAATGCAGCATATGTATAATCAACATTTCAGGTACAGAAAGGATTCCAAACTGTTTCTGAATATACAATGTAATCATTTGCCCATTTGTTATTTTCAAGGGCACCTGCCTTGGATTGTAGCAGCAAATGCACCAACACTAAGGTAAACATCTTTTTCAAATGAAGGGAGGGGAATTAAGAAAAATGTTCCTATGAATTTGCAATGTTATTAATTAAAAGCCACTGAGATCTTCTATTTGTATGTGGAAAGGGAAAAGACAGGGAAGTTACCTATCTGATTCTGCAGAAATAAGACGTGGAAGGTCAGAATTTGCATACAGATATATATTTCCAGGATGGTTTTCCTTGTTTCTCTCTGCCTTTCACAGGGAGGAGTCTGATGCCTCAAATGTAACAATTTCTTGGTAGCTGATAATTCTCATTCCCAGGCCTGAACATGTTGCAGATGTTTGAACTGTATTTCATTGCCACTGAATGCAGCTGTTTAAGGAGACTTATAATAATATTCCTTCTAAATCAGCCTTGAGGTTGATACACTGATCCTCACTCAGACAGGGATCCTTGAGCTTAGAGAATGCTTGGTTAAACGACCCAAAGCTGAATCATCCTTATGGCTCTGAAAGAAGAATCTGGCAGGCAGTGTGCAGTAGGTGAGCTCAGGATCAGAATCTTCAAAAGCTCTGTGCAGATCTGTGTGCTAAAATCTAGGCTTTTTAGGAACAGACATGACACTGTTGTGAATATAGTTGTGTTGAATTATCACCTGTTTCTTCCCCATGAAATTTCCTTTAAAAGTTTTACTCCTGAACTCTGTTTCTACCTTGTGAGTCAGCTAAGAATCATATACCCTGAACTGTTAACTTTTAAAAACAAAGGAGATTTCATGACTATGCTCAATAAACATATTCAGAAATAATTATTGCAAAATTAATTACTTTTTATCCTGACAGAGACTGGGGGGAATTTTTGTAAAGCTGACTTATCCACTAACAGATTATTCATGTTTCTTTGGCACTTATTGGCCTTCTACTTAGTGATCTACATCGGTGGTGTTTCTCCCTGGCTGACCAGTGGATTCCTTGTTCATTTCTATCCAGGTGTTTTAGGAGATGCTATAGTTTCATGAGTGTCATTGATTTAGTCTCATTCCATGTCTGATTTGGCCCAGTAATGGAATTTTACTTGTGATTTCCATGAGAGCAGGAACAGATAGACCAATGAATATCTTCTTGCCCTAGGAAGAAAAAAAACCCTTACTCTTGTCGAATACTCTTTTTTTTTTTTTCTTTAAACTGAGGAATTTGAATGGTATTTTTTTAAGTCTATGGACTTAATATAAACCAAAATGTTCTACTTGTTTTTGGTTTTTAAATAGAAGGAGTCATCAGTGTGATTTTAGGGGGACACTCAAGTCAAATCACTGTAAGGAGAAGGAAAAATTTGTTTTCCTCTTAAGTTCTTGCAGTTTGATTCTTTTCTTCACTGTGTTGATGTGATAAATAATGTTGTATGGATGATTTAAGGCTCGCTGATATCTGGCCCATCTGTGGGCTTTTCACTACTGGGGTGAGCTCAGTGTGAGGTTAGAACAGCTCAGGGCTCAGAGGACAGTGGGGCCAGTGCTGAAAAGCTCCCATGGCAAGTGTGGGGCTCCCAGGCAGCCAATAAAAAAGAAGGGAGTGGGGTGGGGTGGAAAGCTCTTTATTATTCACGTTTTCTCACTGCTAACACACACTGCATGGATTACAGTAAGTCTAAGATGGGTAAAGAAGTTTGGCTCCCTCCATTCAGGGTCCCTGCGCAGCTGCTTTTATGAGCTTGGTATTACTAGCAGAATTTAGTCTGTAGAACGGGGATTTTAAATCCTTTCACATCAGATCTCTTTCAAAGTATTTTAACAACCTGTTAGCACAGCTGCCAGGAAATGACAGCTCACCATCACTGATCCTAACCAAAGATTAAGATAGGGGATGTGGCATATTGACTCTTCGATTCCATGGTGTTTATTCTACTGTGAAAACCAAAAATCATAAACATCATGAAGTGGGTGATTGGTTCTTTAGTGTTTATCCTAATACAAGGAACAAACAATCAGTGGCTAAAGTTGGCAGAAGCCAGGCTCAAAGCAAACAAAAGAAGGTTCTTCAAATCACGTGTCTGAGAAGTGGAATACAGGAATGTTTGGGTCCAGGGTCTTATGTGTGTTCAAGGGTGGGTGGGACAGGTTCATAGAAAGAAATGTCTTGAGGGTTACTAAATATATAGCAACCATGTCTGTTTTGGACAGACTGTGATCTGCAAAGGCTGAAAGATGGGAGAGTTTTGAGGGTGACATACCACATGGGTACCCTGTGTTCTTTCAGAGCTGTCAGAGACAGGATCCTGAGGAGGCTGGATCTTTGCTTTGACCTGATACACTTTTTTTTTAATGTATATTCCTGTTAGGTGCATCCTTTTTTTAAATAGTAATCCTATCCCACTGCTTCCCACTTTGACTTCTCTGTTATCTCACCCATCAGCTCTTTCTTGTCTCTCTGACTGCCAGCAAAGATGAAAATTCATTACATGTCCAGGTGGTACCCTGTACATTTGGAGTTGCCGGGTGTGATCATCAGATGTTATCACAATGTGTTATATTAAGAAATGCAGTAGAAACGTGGGGGGGGGGGGGGGGGTAGTTGTTGTTTTATTTTTTATGGCCTCTGGGTTTTGTTCTAATTGACATGTTTCTGTTCCCCAAAACAAATTTGTTAACCTTTTCTGTTAAGAATGCAATGGATTTTCTGAAAAAGTTCACAATAGTGTAGAGATCTTCTCTGTATGTCATGGTTTAAGCCCAGCCAGTAACTCAGAACCATGCAGATGCTCATTCACTCTCCCCTTTCTTCCCCCCTATTCCTGGAGGGATTGGGAGGAGAATCAAAAGAATGTAACTCCCACGGGTTGAGATAAGAACAGTCCGTTAACTAAGGTATAACACAAACCACTGCTGCTGCTGCCAGTAACAATAACAACAAGAGAAATAGCAAGGGAAGAGAATATAAAAGTAAAAGGGGGAAAGGAAAAGAAAACAATAAACATAAGTAATGTGCAATAAAATTGGTCACCACCTGACAGTCAATACCCAGCCCAACCCATGCAGCAATCTGGGCCTTCTGGGTGACTCCTCCCAGTTTATATACTGGACATGATGTGCTGTGGTATGGAATACCTCTTCGTCTAATTTGGGCCAGGTTTCCTGTCTCTGCTTTCTCCCAGCTTCCCCTCCTCACTGGCAGACAGAGCATGAGACTGAAAAGTCCTTGATCGGGGTTAGCATTACTTAGCAATGACTAAAAACATCAGTGTGTTATCAGCATTATTCTCAGACTAAAGCCAAATCACAGCACTGCACCAACTACTAGGAAGGAGAAAAATACCTGTTACAGCTGAACTCAGGACACTGTATGTAAAATTCTGAAGCATTCCCACTGCCATGTAATGTGTACCTTGATGGTTGTGGAATCATGATGGCTTTTACTAAATTCTTGATCTGTATTTTTTTTTTTTTTACTGTTTATATCAATGAAAATAATTTACTGTCTTAATTCCTTGGGTTTCTTTTACTTACATGGAAAAGCCAAAAGCCCCAGTTGACCCAAGGGAGCTTTCCCAGGTGGTAGACCCAGAAAGTAGTCTACCTAATGGCTTGGACTACTGAATTTTTCAAGCAGAATCATCCTTGCAGGTTTACTGGGAAATTTGGGGTGTAAGTCTCTGACCTTTGGTGGTTAAGTGATCACAACCATGCAGCACAGTGATATTTGAGCAATTCAGTGAAAGCTACTGGCTCGGGTTACTAGCCATGAAACAACAGTGCTGTAGCAAGAGTGTAAAACTGTCCAGGGAGAAACATAATACACAGTAGCCTGAGAACACAGGAATTTGACAATGAATTTGTAGTGCAAATCTTAAGGTGGGAAAGTTTGGTCTAAATTGAATTCCTGATGTAAACTTGACTAGGAAAAAATTAATCTTAGGATGCTAAGTACTGATGAAGAACTGACAGCTTTTTCAGGACATTTGTGGGTTTAAGAACATCCATGCCTAAAAGACATTCTTCTAAAGAAAACACCCAGAAGATGGTTATTAGCACTACATGTTTTCTATACTGGCATGAGCTGAGATACAAGCTTTTAGAAGTAAGTCTTTTGTAAGTAAAAGTCAGGGATGCATAATATTTCTATATGGTTGCTTAGATAAAAAAGAATTTGGGAAAGTATACATTCCTGTACAAATAAGGACTGCTCTCTAATACCCATAAGTAACTATGGAATTTAAAAATCCTTCTCCATAGACCTGTGTATCAGCTTGACAAGCAGGTTGTTTGGATTTCAAGCACTCAGACTGGCAAAAATGTCCAAACAGAGAAAATCACTGGAATTTCAGATTTGGGTAATCCTGTTAGCCACCCTGTTTTCCTAACTGAGTAAAGTTTAGGTTAAGTTAGGGTAATAATAGCAAAATCCCTTCTCACTACACCTGAAATAATTGCAAAAGCTCACATCCATGCATCTCCCAACCTTCCTCAGAGGAAATGGAGTACATAGGGTGCATGATGGAGACACTGAGAGTTTACTGATGCAGGGAACTCAGCGCTCTGCTCCTTTAACGTAAAGTGTTCATTTAATTAACTTTCTTATGCAACTGTACATTGTGAATGGTTATTTTCAGTAATAAAGTGAAATGATCACAGGTAAAGCTGAAACTGAAGCGCGTCTTCTTATTTGAAACACGAAGCACATAAAACACACCTGCCGTGAGAGAGAGTTCAGGAGGGACTTCCTCATTATGAGCTGGTGTATTGAGGAATATATGTAGAAAGGTATACAGAGGAATATATCACATTCTTTTTGTTTTAAGTCCCCTGGAACCGCTACTAGCTTCAGTTTTGGTTGGGTGCTCACGGGACTGGAGCACCTCTCCTGTGAAGACAGGCTGAGAGAGCTGGGCTTGTTCAGCCTGAAGAAGAGAAGGCTCTGGGGAGATCTGAGAACAGCATTCCAGTACCTAAAGGGGACCTTACAGGAAAGCTGGAGAGGGTCTTTTTACAAGGGCATGTAGTGGCAGGACAAAGGGGAATGGGTTCAAACTGAAAGAGGGTAGATTTAGATTAGATATTAGGAAGGAATTCTTGCCTGTGAGAATGGTGAGACACTGGCACAGGTTGCCCACAGATGTGGATACCCCAGCAATGGAAGTGTTCAAGGAGATATTGAATGGATCTTTGAGCAACATGGTCTAGTGGAACATGTCACTGCCCATGGCAGGGAGGTTGTACTAGATTGTCTTTAAGGTCCCTTCCAATCCAAACCATTCTATGATTCTGTGATTCAATATAGCTCTTAGTTTATATACATAGGGTGCTCAGCTTGTGTACAATACATTGAACTTTTAAGAGGAGTGTGAGTGTTTAGGAGGAAGCTACAGCATCTTTCTGATATCCTTAATAGTACTTCAGGTTTCTGAACCAGTTTCATATCTTCTCCTTGTGGCCAGGCCAATGGCTTGGTGTGAAGCACCTGCAGGGGATATTTTTGCTTCCCCAGCTGCCTCTTCTGATATGCAAAGAGGTGGCTCGGTTTCTGTGCTCACCACAACTTCTTCCTCCCAGGTAAATTATATGTTAAAACCATGTTCATAGATTATTCTGCAGTGTGCCAAGACTATGGTAAGTGTGGGTTTCTGGGAGTTTTTGTTGGGTTTGTATTAGAAAACCATAAAGCAGCAGTGTGTCTTTCAGCCCTGCTCTCAGTGCACCTTCTTAACTCTGTCATTAACTTTTTCCTTTGGGCTGATGCTTGGCACTTGAAAGCTCAGCCTGAGGATATGTTTTTCTATGCGCAATTTTCAGAAAATTGGTCATCAGAAAGAGGTGGCTGTAAAGCTTTGTGAGAAGTTTTTTTTCTAAAGCAAAACGTGCACAGTGGTGCTGCCTGTCTGCTCAGGGGCTGCTGGTGATGAAGGAGCTGTGTGGCCATGCAGATGTGCCCATTAGCCCTGCCTGATTGTTAAATTGTGAACTGATTGTTCAGGTTCAGGCAGTTTGTTAGGGAGGTGTAGGCAAAGACCTGTTGGCTTCCTACAAATGTCATGGCCAGCCAGAGGAGGGAGATCCTACAAATGTCCACCTTTTCTAAGGTATGCTAGCTGGACATCAGTGGGCCCACACAGGTGTGCCTCCTCAGGGCAAAGTTCCATAAGGGACTGGACATTATTGACTCTGCTGTTTATGGAGCTGCTTGTTTTAAAATGTAAGTTGTTTTTAATATGCTTGGGGAAGTCTGTAAAAGAACTACGGTATGTTTCCCTCCTCTGAATAGACTGAAAAGTCAGGCAGTAGTGCTTTTTATCTGGTCTCTGTCATAAACACAGTTATCAGTCATATGTGTATGTGATGCTTGTATTGGTGTTTATGTGGCACCCCAAAAACATCTTTCTAAGCCCTTAAACAGATTTGTTGTGGCAGCAAAATCGAATCATAGAACAGTTTGGGCTAGAAGGGACCTCTAAAGATCATCTAATCCAAATCCCCTGCACTGTGCAGGGACATATTTATCTATATAGTGTATTTGTGTTTCCATGTGGCTGTATCTTTGGGGTTTCCACTCCCTGGTCATTTGAAAGGACTGAGCAAGTCATCAACGTTTTAATTATTTTACTTTTCTTTGTGGAGGAAAGGTTTGGGTTAGCAGAAAATAAGTCAAAGTCAGTTTGGGGAATGATACAAATTTTGAATTAAGAAAAAAAAATCACTCTTTGTAAACTCATCTTGTACATTTCTTAGTGCTGTTTCTATTAATTTGGAACAGTGAATCTGTAGCTCTTACTAACCCAGTGGGTCTGCAGTTTAACCATCATATTTCTGTAAGAAGAGAAAGACTGAAAGCGACCAATAAATATGTGTTTAAGACAGTGAACTGATGTTACTGATAGCAGCAGCCGTAGGCTTGCAGCCTGGACCTGGGGTTCCACCGGTTTCCCCCGCGGGGAACGGCGGGTGTCCCGAAGCATCCATCAGAGGCGTGGAGCACCTTCACTGCCCGGGGACACTCCGAGCATCCCTGTGGGATCCTTCGGCTTCCGGCAGGGTTATCCCTGTGTGGGCCTTACCTCCGGCTTATCATCTCCAGCCCCGGGAAAACGGAGGAGGCGTGGGGGCTGCTTTCCTTCGGAATGGACACGGGGCGCAGTGCGGAACCGGGCGGCGGCGCTCGGGGCCGCCGGTTTCTCCGACGATGGGTGGGGAGAAGACGAGGAGGAGGTGGAGGAGGAGGAAGAGGAGGAGGGGTCCCCGCTGCTTTATCTCCCACCCGGCTCCGCCCGCCGTCGGCTGCCTCCCGTCTTCGCTCCGCTCCGTACCGTACCGCTCCGCACCGTACCGCTCCGCACAGCC
Source organism: Forpus xanthops (assembly GCA_032466535.1). Classification (NCBI taxonomy): domain Eukaryota; kingdom Metazoa; phylum Chordata; class Aves; order Psittaciformes; family Psittacidae; genus Forpus; species Forpus xanthops. Next base: position 25,469 of record JASSUY010042269.1, read on the forward strand.
GGGCGCACCGCCGGGGAGGGCAGCGCCCATGGGCTGCGGCAACTCCACGGCCGGCGGCGCGGGCGGGCGAGGTAGGGCTGTGGCGGTGAGATGTGGTGAGGGAGGTGAGGGGCAGGGCAGGGCTGGGCTGGGCTGGGTGAGGGGCTGCGTGAGGGCCCCCGCGGGCACCCCCACACCCACCGATCCGGTGGAGCTACATCCCCCTCCGCCGGTTTGGGGGACACCAGTCCGAGCCCTGGGATCGCTGCCCGCTACTCTTTATTTTCTTCCCCTAGCATCTTCCTTTCCCGAGGCTGATGCACTTGCCCAATGGATAGCGGGTGATGTGGCCCGCCGGGCGGCACTGAGGCTTCCTGGCACTGGAGCACCCAGGTTGTCTTTAGAATCACTGTTATGATTACTGCCTCCAACAGTAGCTGTCCTCTTCACAGACAGCTCAGATCATGAACTGGACATGAGGATCCTGCTGGGGATGTACGTTCCATCCTCTTTGCTTCCGTATAAGGCCACGAATGCCACTTCTGAAGTGAATTTGTTCCATTTCTTCTCCTCTGCTTGCTGGAGAAGTTGGAGGATATTCCATGGTTGAGGCTTCCTGCATGCTGATGTGTACCGTTGGCTGGTGTGTCCATCTGGCTCCCTTATTTGTTCATTGTTATTTTCAAACGAGATAAGATCTGGGAAGACGGTGCTGTTGTTCTCTCCTCCGCCCTTCCCTTGCAAAAATGGAAATTATATGGAAATAGATAAGTGGACCTTCACCATGTACTTGTAAATATGATCATTTCTCAATCATTTTTCATCCTAACTGCACTCGGCAAACACTGCCACCTGTTTCAGTACCTGTATTCAGTCTTTCAGATGCACTTGTTTGCTTCAGAACCTCTTAGAAATTGCCAGCAAAATAGTGGCTGGACCAGTTAGAATTATTTGGTCTCTGTCTCTTACTGTTTCGACTTACTTTATCCAGAGCTTCAGCGGTGCCTTGGCTGGTGGTAGTCCTGCTTTGAAGAACTAGGCATATCTTTGAGTGTGAATAATCATGTGTATGAATAATCAGAGGCATCTCTCATCTGTAAAGAATGCACTGTATGAGTTTGCTTGTACTTCCAGCACTCTCATTAGAGCTGTCCTGTTTGCACACTGTAATTCTCTCCGGTTGTTTGATTCCTGTCTTGCTGTGACTGGAAGTTGTTTCAGTATATGGCCAATGTTTACGACCAGCTTCATGGCACTGGTATGCTACTTGTTTTCATCCTATTTCTATTTGCTGGGTAAAAATGCCAGAGCTATCATCAGAGAAGTTCAGAGGAAAATTCTGAGTTCATTACTAGTCCCTTTGTGATAGCTTCTCAGTTAATGTAGGTCTGGCCACCCTGTGGAACCTGTAACAGGCCACAAATGTGTAAATGTCAGATAGGCTTAACCCTGACTGCAGTTACTATTTGGTGAATTATTTTGAACTAAAGGTATTTGTTTAAATGTGTCAATGGTTGCATTAAAAACAGTTATCTTCAACAGGTTTTGCCTTGAAGGTTCATAAAATGTTTTCAGTGAAGGTACAACCCCTTTGGTAGTTCAGCTTTCATGTACATTTACTCATAAAATATTTCAGTGTGCGTTTTGTGGCAACTTTTCGCATACTCTTTAGAAATAACCCATGGATCTCCAATGCCTTAGTGCAGGTGAAAAACAACTTTGTGAAAAACATGTAATTAGTATCATTGCACTGATAGACCTTTCCAAAGCAAATATAGCTTTGAAAGGTCCAGTTTTCTTCTCACTTTCACTGCTGTCAGACAGGAATTAACTCTATGCAGTCTATCATCTTAAAATAACAAACAACTGGTAATAGAAGTAAGAAGTCAGATATCTACTGTTTATTTTTTCCATTTAACATTCCTTAAAAAGTGTGTCTGATGAAAATAAAGTTGTTTTATGCAGGGGAAGAAGAGGTACCATTTTTATTCAGAATCCTAGAGCTTTTAAGGAAAGTGCAACTCAGTATTTTACCAAAATACATGAATAATGTGTAAATATAAATTAAATGTGTGGTTCACACAGTATGACTAGATCTTTAGTGCTAAAGTTATGACTGTTCTACAGTCAGTAATGTCAAAGCTAAAGGTGCATAACATATAATTAACCTGTAACACTGTCATATTATATGACTAAGGATAGTATTGTACCATACTTCACAGAAAACATAATGTGTTACGCTACTCCCTTACTCTGGTGAAATTTGTATTGTAGCCTAACTTGATTTGTGCTAAGCAGACTTGTATGTAATGGTAGTTCAGATAATGATGTTATCTTCTGTTGCATGGCTAGAATGACATCAGAGGAGCTATCAGCCCTATGGTCTGTGAGATCTAAACTAATAGGCATGATCTAGAATAACATTTCTGTCTGTGGTACGGTACTCCAGAACACCAGTATAAATCACAGTGTTTCAGTCTTCCTTCCAGAACATTCGACACTGGCAAAAGCCTCCTCAGTTGAGAAATGGCAACTTCTGTTGCCCAAATAAACTTGCTACCCCATCCCTTGAGGTGTTCAAGCCTAGGTTGAATGGGGCTTGGAGCAACCTGGTCTACTGTGAGGAGTCCTTGCCCATAGCAGTGGGTTTGGAACTAGATGATCTCAAGCTCTTCCTAACCCAAACCATTGAATGATTTCAAGGTTCCATGTATACGCATCCTTCTTAAATAAGCTATTTTATGATGAACTGTGGATTACACTAAAAAATTCCCATTACCCATAGAAAAGTTTCATGAAGAAATTGCTATTTTCCTCATTTTTTTTTTTTTAACCTTGCTTTACATATCCCTCTGTCATTTTATTTCTCGGTGTTTTAGAAACTCCAAAATAGCTCTTCTTTTTTTGTCTTTTAAAAATATGCCCTTAAAAATTAATTTACTTTTTTTTTTTTTTTTTAGCTCTGAGTTAAGGTATTGCTCTCCATTCCAGTGCTGCTTCACTATCAATTCTTAACTGCCTTGTCTTTTCTGTATGAACTGTAGTAGCAATGACAGCAGCTTAAGTTATTGTACTCAGTGGAGGCTGGCAGTGTAGTTGAATATAAAGAGGAACTGTTAGTCTGTGGAAAGCTTCAAATGCAACCAAATTATGATGGAGAGCTTTCACACAAAGTTTAAACAGATTCATTAATTTTAAGTTTAGTGGAATGCCCAGGAAGCCATCCTGCCATTCTATTTAAAACTCAACTAACTTTTAATATTAATGTCTGGTCAGGTCAAATCTGTGTACAGGACTGCCACCTCATGAGTTGAAGAAGTAATCAGTTTGAAGTATCATTCTGTCCATCATTGGTAGTAGCACTTGGTTCCATGCTGCTGTCTTTTGGAGCAAATCAGAAAGGAGCCTGCAATAGAAAACTCACTCTTAATCATAACTGTTGCATGCATGTATGTGTAATTTTGAGGGGTTTATTTGCTTTTTGTAATTTGAAGTATTTGCAAGAAAATATTGTAGGAAATTGTCCATTAAAAATTAATGGGAAAATATTTCGCAGTCTGCTCTAAGGTCAGATACTGGCATTTTTGTGTCCATGTTATTATTCATATAGATGATTGCCTCTCATCCTTTATGTTTTTCTGAAGTTTCTGTCTTCCATGTTAACTCATGTGGCATTTCTCAGCACAGAGGAATATCATCTGTGGCCAACAATTTCTTTCAACCATCTTTGTATTTGTCCTGCATTTACTGAAATCCTGCAAGGTCGCCAGTAACAAGCTGCTGTTGTTTTGAAAGTGCAAATCCCCCTCTCACTGAGTGGAAGATGCTTTGGGATACGTTCTCATCCTTCTTTATTTGTAACTGTTTAAATGCTATTGGGATTTTTGAGGGATCAGAGCTCCATTCCTTTAGACAGAATGTTTTTCTGTATTTACTTGGGCTCAGAGAGATGTATGGCTAAATGGGCCTTGTTTATTCTGCAGGCTGTACTATTCATTTTCCTCCTGCAGCTCTAAAATGCTCGTTGTCCTACTATATAGGTGTTGCGAGCAGAGAGGTTATTGAGGACAAATCACCACTGACCATTTTTTGTGGATGTAGCTTCTTGACTTCTCCTCAGATTGTTGCTGAGTTTAGGCAGGTTTTGGAAAACCAAATCAACATGAGCCTATCAAGACAAGGTTTGTAGGGTCAAGTATGGCCTTTTTTTTGGCCAAGCTGATGTTGTGGGAAAAAATGGACAAGCTTTCAAATACATGAGGCTTTTCACAAGTCATCTATCTAAAACATCATGGCTATGAAAGCACTAAGCCTTGCTGCTGTTGAACAGCTATGCACTGTTTGTGAGTCAGTAATAAATAAGATTCTTTGGCTGAAATTCTGGCAGGAAGAACTTGAGTGGCTGCAAAATAATGTGTTGCTCACTAAACATGGAAGAGTTAGAGAAATATGTCAGTGAAGTAACAGGGATGAGATTGAGCGGATTGGACTTTAAAAACAAACATGTCTGTACAAACTGAGATGTTGCTGGGTTCCTTGTGAAGTAAAATCTATGTATAAGGAGGATTCAGGCTCCCTTATAAAGAAAACCTCATGAGTTTTTACACAGAGATACTTATGGGCCACCTAACTGAAGTGTTCATTTGCAAGCTCAAAACTCTTCCGGGAAGAAAACTGCTTTGTGAACTGAAAATATTTTCAGGTACATATTCAGGTACTGCCCTGGTACCAAGGGGTAACTGGTTCAAACTTAAACAGGGAAAGTTTAGATTGGATCTGAGGAAGAAATTCTTTCCTGTAAGGGTGGTGAGGCACTG
>JASSUY010042270.1:0-14081 GCA_032466535.1 Forpus xanthops
CTCTTACTTCATCCCGAGACCCCTGCCCACGACCACCAGGAGACACTGCGCTTGCGTGAATGATGAATCAGCAAAAAAGTGACTTTGACCATATATGGGAGATAAGGTGTATAAAAAGGGAACGGTTTGAACTGCTTGGTGCGGCAGTCGGCAGAGCGCAGACTCCCCTGCCGTCCAGCGCTGTTTTTGCTCATATTCTACTTGCTATAATTAATAAAAATTGTAATTGGATTATGATCCGTTGTGGTCACAATTTATAACAGTAGGGAATTCCCAAAGGTCACTGAAAGTCAAAAAGGACTGACCTTTGTTCTAGGTTTAGAAGAGGACAATGGTATCATGCTAGACTTTTACTGCTACTTTTCCTAGCTGCTTTCTATGTTTAAGGAGACTGCTGCTGTCATACTGAAAAGTATTTTCTTAAACTTTTTGTCTATCAGAGAAATAAGTTAAGTATTGAGTGTTTCATATTGGTTCTTATCTTGTCTCTTGCTGCTGCTCATCTAGCTTTAGCCTTCAAATGTCATGATGTACAATGCTATAAAGGTTTTTGTTTCCCATGGCTAAAAGTCATGACTTTGCATGCAGTGTCGTTACTATTTTTAAATCTGAAATAATTTAGGAACTTTCAGTCTTAAACAAATATTTTGGTTTCTTGAAGATCTTGTGTTTACAGACTATGTAAGAATGTTTTTTCTTCAACTTCTTCAGTCAGTCAAGAGCAGGGTGGGTTTTTGTAAGACTTTAAGTATTCCCAGATGATAAACTACTACTGCTCCAAAACCAGAGCAGCTGTAACTCATCTGCGTGTGGTGCTTCATCCAGACATTTTCTAGGCATGAGCCTAGAAACATTTGGCATAAGCACCTGAAGTAAGCATGGATAAATGGAAGTATATGAGTTTTTTTCTGATGTTCCTAATTAACATAGGAATCTTCAGGGTTGCTGAGTCAAGTCCCTAGCTTTCTCTGCATCAGATAACTCATACAGTCCTTTTCAAAGGTTTATTATGCTTTGCCTTAATTATGTGTTTTCCTGTAACATATATGTTGAAATGTGGTGTGTAGCTCTCCTAAAGCTCACCTAGAGTTCTTGCTTAAATGTAAAGAGAAAATTTTAGGTTTGGGGATTTTTTTATTTGTTTAGATTGGTTTAAGGTTTTTTTTAGGGTGCAGGGGTGCATGTGTGGGTTTGTTTTTTTTACCCTTTGGGACCCTTGGTAGGAGTGTTTTCTGGGTAGTACCTCATCAGAGAGTATGAACTGAGATGAATCTTGGGAGTATGGAACTTAAATCTGAATTTGGGGATGGGTGGGGTGGAGGGTGTATTTCAAAGTTTCTTTTGGGAGGTTCTGTGATGGTCAGAGAATCTGAGTTGATCAGCTATGCTGGTAAAGATACTACTGAGCTAAATAATATAGCTAAATAAATATATGATACCCTTAACTGCTTTGGTTTGCCATCTGAGGAGGTACATTATTGAGGTAAAAAGAGGTGATAGGGTGTTAGCTAACTTGGCAGAATTGAGATCACAAAGTTTTCAACCAAATGTTTGATTTTGCTGTGCTGGAAATTCTTCTGGTCCCTGTCAGCAGCAAAGGTTGCTTCACAGCATTAATTAAGTATTTAAATGGAAGTAATTATGTTTTAATGATATCTAAATTAGTTCAGCAAAATGATACAAAACTTTCCCAAGGCAAATGCTTTTTATAATATCAACAAAATTTCTATATGTTAAGTAAAAAATTTAGTTACCTGTCCCTTTCCCTCAGTTAGCTTATAGTAGGTGTTTCTTTTGTAACATGACACTATTTTCATATTTATTGGCTAGAGCTAGAAACTTGTCAGTGAACAGGATTTATCAGTGTTTTATCTTGTCTGTAGTTGATCTTGCTGTTCTGGTTTCTCATCTTCAGAAAGTCATTACTGCAAAGCAAATTTGCTCCTATATGTCATTTAATCTTAACCACTTGTAATGTAAGTACTAGGTTCAGGTATACCTGGAGTCAATCCTACTGTGCTTTGTCGAAAATCAAATTAATCAATGAAGTAGGTGTGTATGAAGTAGAAAAAAAAAAATAAAATGTTTTCTTCTTATATTTTATGAAAGACTTTAAGGCTTTATATCTGCTGAGGTTAATCAGTATAACTCCCCTGCTTCTTTTGGATTTAAGTAACTCATTCTTCATTTCTTTTTATTCACAAGATGAATAGAAATGATGTAGCATATGCCAAAAAATTATCAAATGCACAGCATCAGGACCAGTGAGAAAAGAGCATAAGGTCTCTAACAGTTCTGTACTGTAGGTGAAATTTGGGTTGTGGACTTCTTGGTTGGTTGGTTTTTTTGCTTTGTTTGCATGGTTTTTGGTTTGTTGTACTATGATATATCAAAAACATGATACTTTCTGTTTACTTACAGCTCTTTAATGTACCTTTCCACCCAGCATTGGAACCGATCTGTTTACAAGTTTCATTTCAGATAATTAAGCTAGTAGAGGCCCTCCTATAGCTGAACAAAATGTTGCAAACTGAATGCTCAGTGGCAATTACAAGATCTGTTTAGTTGGTTTGGTTTTTTTTTTTCCCCCATATCAAATTCCTTGTCAGTGCTCTGTCTGTGTTGGACTTGTATGTGTGATAGGTATTACAGCTTAGCAGGAAAAAAAAGTCAATAAAACACTACATTTCTGTTGTAACTAAACCTTTTAATACACAGTTTATCTGACTGATGTATGGATGATTGTTTCATATATATGATGGTCTGACAGGACTGCTGTCAAAACTGTGGAAGATTCTTGGTTTCTCCAGTACTGCAAATAGAATTAGTCAAGTGGAGGAAGGACAAAGAAAGTCTCAAACTGTATTTAAAATACCCTGTTTGAGGACAGTGATGTATAGTTTACAAGCAAACAACTTTTAGAATAACTTTGGGAAAAAGGGATAATTATGTACTAAGGGGAGGCTTTGGGCTACAGCATTGTTTTTCCTGTTTCTTGGCTGCATTTTGTACTGAACTGGCTGTGCATGCTTTGGGAATGCTTGTTTTGATTATTGCCTCAAATGAGCTAATGATAAGAATACTGAAATTTTTGAATCCTGACAAAAGTTAAAAATTCAGTGAGGCCAATCTTTAAGACGTATATTTTGTATATTGCTGCAACTTCAGGCTTAGTCTTCGTGGTGATTACATTGTTATAGAAGTGTATGAATGTGAAGGCTTGGGTTATTTCTTAAGCATCAAATTTAGGCAACTAAATCCTTTTAGGAGTCTCTGCTCTAATAGTTGCTACTTTTTCCATTGCATTCAAGCACTGTTGAGTACTTAAGTTGTCCACAAACATTTATTTCTGGAATAATATTAGGTGAGAAGTGATTGTCATCATCTGCATTTTAGAACTGGGATGCAAAACCAAAATATGTGCTATTTTGTAGTGTTTGGCACAAAACTACTAGAATTTCCTCTTTTATTCTCTTTTTTTAGTTTATTTTGTATGTCATACACTTAATTTTTAACCATAGTCTCCTTTAGAGGGGTCAGCAAGCATATAGAGGAGTGTGATCTGATTGATACAGTCTACTTAGGTTTTCAAAAGGCTCTTGACTATGTCCGTCTACAAAAGGTTGTAGTAAAACTAAGCTGCTTTTGTATGAGAAGGCATACAGTTCTTAGATAGCTAATTGTTTAAGATGAAAAAGAGAAGGCATAAATAAATTGTCAGATTGTCAGTATGCCCAGAAATAGTCACCAAGGCATGCTGTAAAAATTTGTGCTTTTCCACAGTGAGGAGCAGAGAAAAATGAGGAGTCAAAAGACTGTAGGTGAAAGCTGCTTTGTAACGGCAAGGACAGTATGTGATTGTGAGGACCTATAGAAGGACCATCACAGTATTGCCAGTGGTGAATGATAAGTCAATAAAGTGGCAGGCATGTTTTAGTGTAGATAACGAGATATAAAATAATGAATACTGCATAAAATTCTAATTTCACACAGAGAATGATGGACTCAAAGCTTGCCGTTGGCATATTGGAGCAAGATCATGGAGTTCATAAAAATGTCATCTTAAAGCCCAGTGATGGTCAAAAAAAAAAAAACCACAAATGAAATTTTAAGAATGGTTAAGGGAGTTCAGGACAAATTAGTTAATAATATTATGCTGTTGTATAAGTTATGACTCATCTACATCTTGATTACTGTGTGCCGGCTCTGCTCTGATTATCTGCAAAGAATATAGTGCAGTTAGAGCTTAGAGAAGGATGAGAAGGATAATCAGAGAAAAGAGAATGGTTTCTATATAAGATTGACTGAATAATCTGTGACTCTTTAAAACTGAGATAACTTTACTTGGGACATAGGGGTCTACAAAATTTTGAATAATATAGCAGGGTGATTGGGATCAATTTGTCACTGATTTGGGTCATTAAAAGAAGCCAGGGAGAAAGCAGACAAAGAGAAATGTCTCTTAATGCTGTCAGTAGTAAACCCATGTATTTCCCAAATGGGAATGGGTGTTCACTAAAAGCTTATGTTGTTTTAGAAGGAAAATGGATCATTATATGGACAACAGTTGCATTAGGGATGGCTAAATATGTAGTAGCATGTCCAGTTAAGGAGGTTCTGACACTGTATCTTCAGTTGTATCTGAGTACAGGCACTTTATAAACAAGGACATGCCATTTTATCTGGAGAAGTAATGAACTATTTGGGTATTACCTTGGAACTGTGTAAAAAATTCAGGGATCAAATCTAATTCCCTTGAGTAACATTTGATTTACTTTAGCTATTATTCAGCACTTCCCATTCTCATTCATTGTGATGATGCTGGTACAAATGAAAGAGGATAGCTGTCTCCACAGTCCTGCTCTGTGTAAATCCAGTTCATCCTCCAAAACAAAGTCTCTCCTCTTCATTAAAGGAAGTGAACATCTCTCAGAAGTGCACTAGATGAGCATGCAATTAAATTGTGATAAGTAGAAGGACATTTATAGTTGCACAGGCAACTAATGTTAGCTGGCTAAAATGAAAGTGTAGGCCATCCTTTCTAGGACTGTAAACTGAACACCAGTGCAGGCTAAGAGGAGGATTCAATCCCAAAGCACTGGAGTCTTATTAGGATAAACCTCTTGTGAAAGGAATAGCTCAGGTCTTGTTTTTCTCGAGTAGTGTGTGCGTATGTGAGGAAAAGAACTACCTTGGGTTCTGGTCTGACTTGTCAGCATTTTAAAAGGCTGTTTTACCCTGTATATACAACTCCCTTTCTCAGTTTCCCATTTTAAATGTGAACAGATGTTATCAAGTTAAAGACTGATACAGAGTTTTTTAACTGATCTGCACCTTTTGCTGTACAGTGTCTACAGTTATTAATGTTTCATAGCTGTATTTATGCCAGTTATTCATCTATGTCTTTTCAAAACTTTCTTTTTACTTATCTCATAAGCATTGCTCCCAATAACATTGCGTAGGCTTCTTACATTTCTATATTTCTTCATTATTCTTATTTTGTGCTGTTTTGTTTTTTTTTTCTTCTTTCTCATGGGTCTTGCTGTCTTAATCTTACTCTTTCATGTAAACTTCTCTTTTTTTGGTAACTTCCTTCTTTTGGAGTGTGAGGGTTATTTAAATTATTCTGGAAAAAATATTAATTATAATTATTAATTATTCTGGTAGAAAAATTCCTTGCCATCTCTGTCCCATAAAAGATAACTTTCTCCCCTCTCTCCCCAGTGTAGGAAGGCGTCAACAGAGAGGGGAAATGTACACGAGGCCAAGTTTCCCTGGGTACTGGGCCTCAATTGCTTCTAAATGAATTAATAACAACCCAGTTTAAATGAAGGTATAAATTTAGTCTAGTTCTAACAGTGATGCTCGAATTTCTTAACTGGTCTTTGAGAAACAAAGTGCTTTCAGATATGACAGTAGACAAATGCATTTACGTTGTGCACTAAACATCACTACTGTCTGAGTGTTTAGCTCTCTCAGCATGTGGCATGCAAATGTTACCAGTCAACATCTTATACGTGAGGCTATCCTAAGTAGGTGTTCATTTGAATGTTGTTACTTTAATTGGTCTGCATAGACTTATGGCAAAAGTATTAAGGCTATCATGATGCTGCAGAGGAGCAGTACAAGCAGGTTGAACACACTTCTTGTAGCCTGTGGCTTGTAAGTATTTCTGAGCAATTCCAAAAGATATTTGTGAGGGTGGGGAGGCACTGGAATGCGTTGCCCAAGCAAGTTGTAAATACTCCATCCCTGTCAGTGTTCAAGGCCAGATTGCATGGAGTCTTGGGTGATACAATTTAGCGCAAGGTGTCCCTGCCCATGGCAGGGGGCTTGGAGCTAGATGATAGGTCCTTTCCAACCCTAACTATTCTATGATTCTTGTGTATGTAGTAGAACTGTACTTTGTTTAAAGAAATTGGTCTGTCAAAAGGACTTTATAATATTTCTTTCTGGGTTGTCTTCCATACCATACAAACAACAAGACAAAAAAAAGAAAATAGTGTTAATCCAAATTATTAAATAGTTGAAGGTATTCGTGTTGGTATTCCTTACTGGAAACAAATGCCAGCTCTCTGAAGGTGCCTGGGGAGCTGGTGGGTACAGTAAAATAGTGTTCTAGTCAGAAAGGTCATTGGACAAGGAAATAACAATAGGAATCCCAGATGCTAAATTGCTTTCCAGTAAGCAATTTTGGGCCAAGGGGCAGGAGGAGGCAGAAAATCATAGAATCATAAAATAGTTAGGGTTGGAAAAGACCTCAAGATCATCTAGTTCCAACCCCCCTGCTCTGGGCAGGGGCACCTCCCACTAAACCATGCCACCCAAGGCTATGTCCAGGCTGGCCTTTCTTCAGTTAAATAGCATTGGGGTGCAAATAAAATGAAAAGACATAAAAATATGTGAAGAGCGGTGCAACCAGAACCTCAGCAAGGACTTCCAGAGAAGCTGGAAGAGGGACTGTAGCCTGGCACTGTCAAAGTATATGTCACTTGCAGGTTTTGTCTTTCTGAAGTCAAAGCACAAGTTGGGGGACCTTGTGAATCCTATGAACATGCCCATATCCACCTTTCCTTTGAAGTTTACCTTACTTTTTTCCATTTGAGATTGTGAAATTAGTTCTGAGTATGATCAAGCTACCTGGGGTCCCTGCTCCTTTTGGTGGGAGATAAGTTGTACTTCATATCTGTGTTGGAGGTAAGGGTAAGGAAATGCAGTGACTGGAGCATAAGTGTACAGAAGGGTTCCTGCCACAGCACTCTGAGTCAAGCTGCATAAATGCCAGGTATCTTGCTGAAGAGGGTAGTTTTTGTGGATCAGAAGTCCAAAATGAACTCTGGAGGTAGATGGGCGGCTGAAGAGTACAGTCATCATTACTTCCTAGAGAGGTGCCATACAGATTCCCCAATAAGATAACCTGTTGTGGACAGCTTTCATTCTCCTTCTTACCTGCAGGGTACGTAGTATGTACCAATGGCATTTGCTTATTGCTTCCATTGTCCCTTAGAATGAGATATGTAAAGTAGGTGAAAAGATTTTATATAGAGCAGCTTTCTTGCTCAAAGTCTCGTACAGAAGACAAATACTTATTTTTAGGCGGTCATGGCTACAAATTAGCTCAGTCTTTACTGGTGTCCTTTCCTCTTTCACATCTTCCTTTTAGCCATCTGTCCTCATTTTTTATTTTTTTTTTCTTTTTAATTATTTTCCTTTTACATTCTACTATTTTCATCCATACGAGGATGATCTTGACAATAAATTTGTTCTGGTCAGTTGGTGGTCTTTTGCCACATGTACAGTAAAAGACGGCTCTGTGCTCTGGAAAAGTTCAAGAGCAATTCTTTGTTCTTACTGTCTATATGGGATAGGACAAAAAGTTGGTTGTGAAGGCAATCTCTTCTTTTCCTTCACGCACAACAGTTTCCCCATTGCCTTGCAACAATGAAGAATGCAGTTAACTACTACATAAATCTCATGCTACAGCTGTTCTTTTCATTGCCACTGGGGAGTGCTGCACTATTTCTGTGCTGCTGTGTTTTCCTGTGCAATTATGCTGCAGGTTACAGGAGACTGTGGACTATACCATGACCCCTGAAAAGAATATAAATTTTGTAAAAATTGGTCGATCAGTTGTGTGCTGCAGTGTCAAACCTGTCTGAAAGTAATGGCATTTTTTTTCAGCATTGAATCATGTTTATACGTTTAGCGGAGTGAAAGCAGTATGCTGTTAATTGAGATAATAAACATGCTCTTCTCGTATGCCGTAAGCAGCAAATCCAAAGCAAGTCGTGTATATGAATGGTATGGAACTGCAATACATTGAGTAATAAATATTCTGTTCAGTCGTCAAGCCTTGCAGGAACTTCAACTAAATGAAAAAGGCAATGTGTCTTATATCTACACTCTTGCCACTGTGGGAATTCTGTAAAAATGAGTGTTGTAAACATTTTTTTCTTTCATTTTGACAGGTAATATTTGAAGCTGAAGTCTCAGATGGGAGAAATGGCTACATTGCCATTGATGACATCCAGGTTCTGAGTTACCCTTGTGGTAAGTAATGATTAAGAGCTGCATTTTTCTCTGTCTTTTCAGGACGTATTTGATATTGCTGTAGACTGGTGAGTTTTCATCACTCGATCACTGATGTTCTTTGTTTTTTTTAATAGTATTTTTGTTGCAGCTTCCAGGAGAAAATGTTGTGTTGCAACAGTGATCTACCCAGGTAAAATATTTGTCTGCCAGAAGTATACTGGAATACAAAAGCAGAAATTCTTGAGTGTCTCTTTAGTCATACCAGAGTTGGTGTGCATAGTCAAGATGGGATTTAATATTAATGCGTATACTCACTGATTAAAGAAAACTGAATTGGCAGATGCATGTATGATGTATCAGGTTTATCAGATTTCATGCTCTTGTTCCTTTTTGTTTTCCTTCCAAATGGACACAACAGATGTTTGTTAAAAAAGTCTTCTGGCTATTGAACTACTTGGGTTTTGTTGCTTTATTTTTTGCGGACAGACTTCAAGCATTTATGTTTGCCTTTTCCTGCTTTACCCTGAGGAAAAACTGCACTTAGAAACACAAGTTGCAATAGTGAGAATATTCTATAAGTAAGAACTTGTGAGGGAGAAATTATTACTGTGCATCTCTTAGCACTTTTTTTTTTTGGTAATTTGGTTCTGTTCACTCTTCTGATCTTGCCCTAGACATCCATCCCCTTTCTAAAGTGGGATTTCATTATAACATACCTCATGGCTGATTATTTAAGTGGTCTCTGAAATGATCAAGAACTAACAACCTCAACCCAAATTTGCAAAATGATGCCAAATAATAAAATTGTATTGGCAATCTCAAATCCTTTTTAATTCTACCCCAAACCTTCTAAGACCATAGCTCTCAGGGACTACCAAGCACCTCAGTGATATTTGAGTGAGCTGCCTCTTCATATTTCAGCCAGCCCAGCTATCTGATGTCTTTACTTAGCGAAGCTCTGGTCAGATTCAGTCTATGGCTTTCTTTTTGTTTTTTTTTCCTTCTGGTATGTGGTGTTTTTTTCTTTTGTTCCCTTTCCCCTTTGTCTTTCTTTTTCATTTTTTTTTTAACTTTTTGTATTTTCTTAAAGTGCCAAAACAAAAGGCATTTGAGTACAGCCATGATGGCAGACTATCAGCATGACACAATATTCAGATAAGCTCTTTTTTTGTTACTGATTTTTTAAATCCTGTTTGTTCCAATGTGCTGGGTTTTTGTTTCTATGTGTTTGGTTTGTGTGTGTGTGGTTTTCTATTTTGTTTGGGTTTTAGTAAGCAGAAAGAAATAATAGTTCAGCTACTATTTTCGTAAGTAGTTCTTGAGAAAGGAATAGATGAGACGTGTAATATGCTCACTCCTCAAATGTCTGTCAGCTTTCTTAAGTCTAATAAATCCTTCAGGTGGTAGTGTCACTGAGCTTTTCTAGGGGCTTTGTCAATGTGGGAAATAGATTTTTCAGCTCCTGAAATACTATATTTAATGGCACAGATGATTTAATGTAGTAAACCAACTGAGCTCTGAGTTACATTGCAAAAAATCCAAATAGTACATTCAGATAGTATGTTCGCATTTTGCCTGAGTAGTGTCCTGTTAATTGGGCTTCTCTCAGTATGATGGGTTTCTTAGAATTCAAAGTCTTTGGGTAATTTTTGTAAAGTGCTGCTGACATTTTGGCATTAGTTCTCTTTCTCCTGGCTTTTGTTGTTAAAAGTTTTTATTGTAACTTGTGTATAACATATAGTTAGTAGAATCACCAGGGGAGAAGCGAAAGGACTGAAAGCAATCTTTCTTCTAGAGCAGAGATAAAACAAATAATTTTTTCTCTTCTGTTTCTGTTTTTTAGCTAAAGGTTGTTATAATGTGCACCTTCAGGGAGACAGTAATGTTGCGGGCACCTTTGTTTAGCAATAGGCATTATTTGTAATTTTTGTTTTACCCCTCTGCAGATAAATCTCCACATTTCTTGAGGCTGGGGGATGTAGAGGTCAATGCAGGGCAGAATGCTACATTTCAATGCATTGCTACGGGGAGAGATGCAGTGAATAACAAGTTATGGCTCCAGGTAAGGCTAACTCATGCAAGTGTATTTAGTTAGAGGACAAGCTGCTTTCTGGAGGTGAAATATTTAAATTTGTAAGCCTTTTTTCTTCTGCGTGTAAAGTAGTTTAAATTTTATCTCTGTTAAATGGGGAAACTTGTAATCAATTTAGTAATGCTAAAAAGCTTGGATTGAAAATTAGAACAAGTGTTGTATAAGGGGGGGAGGGGTTGGTATTTAAGGCATTGTGGGTCTTCTTTCCTTGTAAATCATCTTCTCTGTATCAAAAGTGATTGTCATTAAATTTAGATAATTGACATTTGGAATCTAGTAAAAAGCAGATGTAACACAACTGTCATAAATTTTGAGGATTATTTTATCGTATAAATTTATGTCTAATTCTTTGTTCAAGCAGGTGGCTGAAGGGATGTGGCTTGTACTTCTATAATCAGCAGCATAGTTTGTGGGACAACATAAAAAACAGTTGCATGTCCTTTGTCTCCATAATAGGAGAGACTTCAACTTTCAACTACCAGTGTGTAGTTGTGAGTAGTATGTATATATGGCAGAATCTAGGAGATGACTAAAACCAGAAAATAACCATTCTCATTAAAAAATGCAGAAACCACCACCTCATCCCACACCAACAAACCACTTTGTGAGAAAATGGGGTTGCTTACAGTTAAGACAATCAGTTGTGTAAAATAGCAAAGTTTTGCAGTTACTCCTTAAAAAATTAAAATTTGCCACTTAAAAAGATTGAAAACTCACTTTAGTTGTATGTACACCCTTATATGTATGCTTTAGTTTTATGTATAAACCTTAAGCACCAACATTCCTTTTGAATGATTTCTGAATATGCCCTTCAAAACGTCTTTTTTAAAATGTGTATATATGTGTATTTTCAGGACTGTAAAGTATATAGTTTTGGGGAAGCATTGTACTTTAAAATGAATTATAATCAGTTGCTTCAATCTGTTTGATTTTTCTTTTTAGAGAGAGTAGAGCTCACAAACCTTGAGTAACAGTTGCATATAGGCACGTGAGAAACTACGTTCTGAAGAGATCTTTTTCATAGAATGAGATTAGAAAAAATCCAATATACAGCGTGTATTACTGGACAAATACATTTTAACTTTAAAAAAAGGAACATGAATTTAGCAGTAACTGCATTGTGTGTAGTGAAAAGGTATCGTAGCAGTAAGAATGGTTTTGTATTCCCCATCTATGAGTAGTAACTTGTTTAAATATACTCTTAAATCCATAT
The DNA here is from genome assembly GCA_032466535.1 of Forpus xanthops. Lineage (NCBI taxonomy): Eukaryota > Metazoa > Chordata > Aves > Psittaciformes > Psittacidae > Forpus > Forpus xanthops. Next base: position 11,838 of record JASSUY010042270.1, read on the forward strand.
AATGTGTTCATTGAGGAAGAGGAGCTTGATTTCAGAGACTTGCGGAACAGAGTGCGAAAAGCACACAGAATCATAGAATAGTTAGGGTTGGAAAGGACCTTAAGATCATCTAGTTCCAACTCCCTGCCATGGGCAGGGATACCTCCCCCTAAACCAGCCACCCAAGGCTCTGTCCAACCTGGCCTCAAACACTGCAGGGATGGAGCATTCACAACTTCCCATGGCAACTGATTCCAGTGCCTCACTACCCTTACTGTAAAGAATTTCTTCCTTATATCCAATCTAAACTTCCCCTGTTGAAGTTTGAACCCATTTCCCCTTGTCCTGTCACCACAGTCCCTAATGAATTGTCCCTCCCCAGTATCCCTATAGCCTCCCTTCAGATACTGGAAGGCTGCTATGAGGTCTCCGTGAAGTCTTCTTTTCTCCAGGCTGAACAACCCCAACTTTCTCATCCTATCTTCATATGGGAGGTGCTCCAGTCCCTGAACATCCTCATGACCCTCCTCTGCACTTGTTCCAACAGTTCCATGTCCCTTTTATGTTGAGGACACCAGAACTGTACATAGTAGTCCAAGTGACTCTCACAAGAGCAGAGTAGAGGGGCAGGATCACCTCCTTCAACTTCTTAGTCACTGCAGCAAAATGAAGCTGAACTGGGTTTTGCTATATCAAAGGTAGGACAATGGCAATAGGAGCATACCAAGCAAACTTGTGAAGCATCTCCATCAGCTGATCATGGGTCAGAAAACCTCAATGGAAACAGCTTGATATCTTCCCTGTCGCTCTCTCCTCAGAGTCAGATAACTCTGACAGATAACTGTCTAAGTTTCACTCCCTTGAGAAGCCCAGTTAGCAGCCAGAACAACTCAGAAAACATGTTTTCTCTCTCCCTGTACTTCATGGGTAGTTTGTTGGTTTTTTTTTTGTGTGTATATCACAGATGTGGTTAATTTGTTGGTGAGGATGGTATGGTACCTTTGAAGGTGTAACTCTTCCTTGCTTGTGCTTATTAAGTGCCTTGCTACTAAAAGTATGTACTTGAACTTCTGTTCTCCTTTTTGTTTTCCTTTAAACAGTGCCAAATTGTCACTAATTTAAAGATGAGCCTTTTTTTTAAATTCCTATCTCTTTATTACGCTCTATTCTATTTGCCCAACATAAGGGTAAATCAGCAGTCTTCCCTCTCTGAATTCTCTTCCTTAGGTAATGCAGCAAGTTACTGCTATTTATACAGGTAACAGTGAATTTACTCCTTTTCCTTAAAACCAGGAGTGGATACGTATGGGCCTCATGAAACTCAGGAGTGTGACTTGGGAAAGGTTCACTTTAACCTTTGACCGAACCAGAGACTCATAAAGCCCAAATACCCAGAAAGGAAGAACTGGCAGATCAAGTCAAGTGCCTAAGTAATTGTTTTTGAGAGCACTGAGCTGAAACATTCCAGGAATGTATTTTTCTCATAACATAAAGGCCATTGGAAAACAAAATAATAAAAAAAAAAAAAAAAAGAGAAACGTGCAAAAATGAAAAATGAAGGGAATGAGTAGGGAAGATTACATTTTCCAAGTAGACTATATTTGAGAAAATAGCTTTTGGTTATGTCCTTATTGAAAGAGAAAATATATTTCTTTGAGAAAAAAAAAATAAAGATAAAAAGAAAAAGCGACGAACAATTTGCTATTAAAACACTTTCTTTGATAAGGAAGGATCCAAGGTGCAATCTGGGACACTAGAGCTTTCTGTATCTGAAATAATCTAAGATCTCATTTCTTGCACTGAAGTAATAGAGATGTGCAGGCACAGATTTCATCACTGACTCTACCAGTGCTCTCTGGCTCTCAAGCCCTTTGTTTCAGAGAAGGGCTAAGTGAATTCCACAGCAGTAGAAGGAAAAAAATATAGCAGCAACCCTGTCCTGTGTTCAGTCATGCAGTGCTGCAGCTGCTTCAGCCCGGTTTTTTGCACTGATGCTGGAGCTTTTGCAGCTTGCTAGTAAGTCAGTTCAGGAGAGTGATCTGGCTGAAAGATTTTGGGCCGTATTGGAATTTTGGTGGTGTTGCAGTGGTGAGGATTGTTGGGTAGTGTTTTGTTGTGTTGATTTTTGTTGGGGTTTTTTAGCTTGATTCATGTCTGAATTAGCTGTATAAATAGTGCTAGCAGGTGGAAAAAGATGTGGATGTTTGGTTAGAAGCAGGGAAGAGGGAAAAATGATAGCAGTCTGTACTGAAGTAAAAGTTGATC
>JASSUY010042277.1:0-11662 GCA_032466535.1 Forpus xanthops
TAAACACTGGTGTTATCAGCACTGTTCCCAAGCCGAAAATCCAAAACACAGTGCTACACCAGCTACTGCTTAAAGGGAAAAAATGACTGCTGCTGCTGAACCCATGACACATGGTTTAGTGGGAGTTGTCCCTGCCCATGGCAGGGGGGCTGGAACTAGATGACCTTAAAGTCCTTTCCAACCCTTAACTATTCTGTGATTCTATGATTCTATGAAAAATTGCAGCCACGGAGTTTCATAAATCAAAGAAAAAAATCATTAATTATGAGAAAACATCAGCCCTAATCAAGTGTTGCTAACAACCCATTCCAGCTCTGCTCTGCTACAGTCAGGGCTTCTGCAGCTCCTACTCTGCATCCTAATGGGAAAGAAATTGAGATTTAATGAAGATTACATCTGTATGAATGAAAAAAATAATGCAGTTTGGGGTAGAAAAATGCAATATAATTTCATTTTTTTTCTTCTGATATGTAGATGCCCTCTAAACCAATAGAAGATACTCTGCTTCTTATTTTGGACATCCAAATGATGAAGAGATAGAGATGCAAGAAATTTTGTGTTTAGAAGCAAATTATGCAGCAAGATCAAAATGATATAGTATCTGTCTCCACCCTTCTGCTGATCATGATGCTGGCTTGCCATAGCTACCTGATTAATAACCACTGCAGTTTAAAACAGAATTTCAAAATACTGCTAGGGTCATTCTAAATGATGAAAATAATTGGAATGTTGCTGAAGTGCTGACTGAAAATTCAGACTAGATTGGCCTTTTGTGTTGGTCCTGCTGATTGAGACTAAATTTTTATTGGTGGCTTTTGCAGACAACTCTATTTAATACAGTATTTTCCCATAAAAAATTATATTGCTGTGTGCTGAAGTTAATAATTTCAGCCTCCTTAATGTGAGGCAGACTTTGCGGTGGTTGAGATACAACAGGAAGGGGGAAGTAACCAGAAAGTGTCTGAGTAGTATCTGCATCACACTAACGTAGTCGTCTCCTTCGAACTTTCATCACCTTAGATCATTGCTGGGTAATGTAAGTCCCTTATTTCCAAGCTAGGGCACAAAGATCTGGCACTGTTAAACTTTAGAGATCCAGTTATGTGATGTGTTCTCAGTCCATTGTGTGTGAGCTGGAGTTAACTGATTTGTCCATTAAATTTTACCACTTTTTTTAACTCCCCAAAAAAGTGTAATTTAAGTATGATATTTTGGAAGATGGCAGTTGTAAGCAAATATGATACCATTAGCTAGCCATTATATCTGCCAAATTGGTAGGCTTTATCACTAAATCAAACTGAATTTGGTTGCTTGTTCTCAAATATAAGTTACCTCGTTTTCAAAGATCCTTGGATATTTGTGGTTCAGGGCAGAGTAGCTGATAGCACTGTCACATATTTACTGAGTGAGCTGCTGGAATGTTAAAGCTTAGTGGGCCAAAATTTTTCATTAAAAAGTAGAGAAAACTTGACTCTCACATATGTGAGTCGGGCAAGTTTTTACTGGGGAGTTTAGTACTTCTTCAGAAACAAACTATAAAAGAGGATAAAGGAATCCAACATGTGAACAGCCCTCTAAGACACTCAAACTTTCAAAGTTTTGAATGGAATTTTTTTGACATTGTCATTGTGAGCTAGAATATCTATAATATATAAATAATGAGGAATAAATCTTGAATAATCTAAAAATGCTGTAAGGAGATTGAAAGCATCTGGAGGCTAATCACAACCTTCTCTCATGTCCTGGGATCAGCAGTAGCAGTCATTTTTCTCCTTCTTAGTAGCTGGTGCAGTGCTGTGTTTTTGACATTCAGCCTGGGAACAGAGCTGATAACACTGATGCTTTTAGTTGCTGCTCAGTAATGTTTACTCTGACCAAGCACTTTCTGAGTCTCATGATGAAACTCAAGGGGAAGCCAGGAGGAAGCAGAGACACTGTACCTGATCCAAACTAGCCAAAGAGGTATTCCGTACCACAGCTTGTCATGCCCACTATATAAACTGGGAGCAGTTACCCAGAAGGGCTAGATCACTCGTTGGCCAGGCTAGGTATCAGTTGGCAGGTGGTGAGCAGTCATATTTTCTTCCTTTGTTATTTCCCTTATCATTATTGTTATTGGTGGTAGCAGTAGTGGTTTGTGTTATACCTTAGTTATTGGACTGTTCTTATCTCAACCCATGAGAGTTACGTACTTTCAATTTTCCTTCCCATCCCTCCGGGAGAAGCGAGGAGGAAGAGGGAAGGGAAGTGAGCAAGTGGCTGTGTGCCTCTGAGTTACCAGCTGGGCTTAAACCATGCCACCTCACCTCCGTGTACAAACAAGTCTGAGTTGGGTTTGCTTGTATGAGTCTGGGCTACTTCCAGTCTTCATGGCAGACTTGCAGTTCTCCCCAAAAGCAGTATAAGCTGCTTTTAACATGATCTTCTGTTGCACTGACAAGAGAGTTCATGGAACCATCCCTGTCCTGCAGTTCTCAGTGGAAAGCTTGGGAAATAATCCAGTGACTCCTGCTGCACAAGCAGAAGCCAGATCCAATATTCCACTTCTGTTATTTGTCCTCAGCTAAGTGATGAATAAAGCAAATATGTCTCAATGCAGGGGAGAAAATGTCTATTGCAGTCATGGCTGCCATGGAACAAGCCAAAACTTTGCCCAGGGTGGGGATTCAGGAGTCACAGATTAAAAAATAATTACAAGAGATTGGTAATGCAAGTCTTTCTGGGGAACTTCCTCTAACTCTCTTTAGTTACTAGGAAAAACTGCAGTATGAAAGACTAGCAGAGCAGAGCAAGTCTTTATAAAATCATTTTCCCTAGCTGAAGCTTCTGGCACTTGACATGGTAAAAGGGCAGCTATAGCTTAGCTCACAAAGCTGCTACATTTTAGTCACAAGGCAAGGAAATATGGAGAGATTTAAAATAAATAAGAGGAATTCAATTTCTGGGGACTGGATTATACCAGGTGCATCAAGCCTGCTTTTTATCTCTCAGTTCAGTGTCTGAGCACTATATATAAATAGGGATGCAAGGTAATTTCTTCCATGCTTTGCATGGCTGAGGCCATTGTGCAGGTAATGAGAATAGTGCGGGATATAAACATCATGAAAACATGAGTCTGGGACCTAGCATGCAGTTTGAGATGTAGGCACCCATTCTGGCAGGCCTCATGTTGCTGAGATCAACAAAACTTCATGGGATCAAGTTTTGCTTGTTTTATAGTGAGTTGTCACTTTTCAGTGAGCCAGTGAGCTCAGCAATATCTGAACTGGCAAAGTCCTTCATACACAAGCGGTTGTCTCCCTCTAGGGCAGTTGTGGAAGTTGACCATGGATGGCCAAGGAGGCTCTCAGCAGGCAGAGAAGCCTTGCTCCTTCATATTTGCATGGATATTTTGTCTTAAAACCAGTAATGACAACAGAGTACTTGGTACCATATACTTTCCTTCCCAAACGAGGTATTTTTGGAAGCTAATGTGCAGCTCAGACTGATGGTCCATGCTGCCACAGTCTGATTTCACTTGCAGGATTTATCCTTTGTATTCCCACGTCTTCCTGTCTTTTTCAGTTCTACCTAGCAAAAATGCTCTTGTAACAAGGCAAGAAGAAATCTGTCATGTACGCAGTTCTCCCTCTTGGATGCTTTCGCCTCTCTTTTTCTCTCTCTCCTTTAATTGGGATAGAGATAAAACATTTAGCAATCTCTCTCCTTTCCCCTCATTAGGCTAACAATAACATATTCTTTTTTCTAGAGTATCTTTTGGAGCACATTGCAGTAGCCACCACTCATTATTAACACTGCAGGAAGCAAAACTTGGTGGCTTGATCCTGAATTTATGTAGATGCATGTAAATGGGAAGATATTTCTCTGAAATCAAATGTAAAACAACAGTGAAAAATGAATGGGGAGAGATCAGAATCTGGCTTAGTGGTGTTTTGAGCCTCTGTAAGTGCTCATGTTATCTTATACCCTTATAATTTCTAATGAAGGTAAGCCTTAGGTACAGTGATACAAACAGATAAACCTTTTTACATAGTTTTTTCACTCCTTTATGATACATTTTACCTGAGTTTGTGTATCAGCTTTCCAGTTTGGTTTTCTCACTTTTATCTATACACTGACAAAGCTATGTGCAACAAATGCAACACTTTTTTCCATACACAGAAAACTGGAACTGTTCTTTCCTTTTTCCTAGCCTCCCTATTTTTACTCTTTGTTACTATAAAAGCATTCTCAAATCCTACAGTCACATCACTGACCTACATAACATTTGTCTATAGAGCTTAAAATAAGAAAAAGTTATAACCCACAAACAGTATAGGTTTCTGTACACTAATGGAAAATCCATTTTAATCATTGATTTGGACAATGCAGCCTGAGGAGAAGAAAAAGCCACATGAATGAAACCACATGTAATGAAACACATTTCATAGGATTATTAAGAAACCAAAGTACCTATAAATTTGAAGCCTGCATTTTAATGTATCCACTGTTCCATCACAGGTGTTTGAATACCTTAAGGCATCAGATAGTTAGCATAGCCTCATATTATGGTGGAGAGTGAGACAAATATTATGACCTTCATGCAAAAGAATAAACTGAGGCAGAGAGAAGTAAAGTGGTCCACAGAATCACAGCTGCATGTAAATAAAGTAAATTGAGAAAACTTGGATGAGAATTGAGTCCCATGTGTCATGCCCACTATATAACCTGGAGGCAGTTACCCGGAAGGACTAGATCATGCTTAGGTCGGGCTGGGTATCAGTTGGCAGGTGGTGAGCAGTTATATTCTCTTCCCTTGCTACTTCCCTTATCATTATTATTATTGGTGGTAGCAGCACTGATTTGTGTTATACCTTAGTTACTGGACTGTTCTTATCTCAACCCGTTGGAGTTACATTCTTTTGATTCTCTTTCCCATACCTCTGGGAGAGGGAAGGGAAATGGTGGTGTGTGTGTGTGAGTGAGCAAGTGGCTGCATGGTTCTGAGTTACTGGCTGGGTTTAAACCAGGACAGGTGCCAATTAGTGCCAGTCGTGATAATGATTTTTTGTGATGCGAACACCTGTCCACTATGAACTGGACTGTGACCACCATCACATTTCTCATTAGATGCTGAGCAGCTGTCAGGTGATAGCAAGGATGAATGATGTATTAGCTTCTGTGCACATCAGTAAATCAGACAATTTGTATTGTCTCTAAAATGCCTTTCATGTCAAATTATTTTAATCTCTCTTTAATAATGCAGCTTCCTTCCTTCCTTTTAGTGTTTTCTAGCTCATGGATTATTCATTCATTTAATATCAAGTAACATTGTGTGTCAAAAGAAAACAAATTAAAATTCAAGTATTACTGGATTTTGAGCTGCAGACACAAAAAGTACACTTGCAAAAATGTACTTACATAGCCTTTTAGCAGTGTTTGGAGGTGTAAATTGCATAATTATAAACCTATCTGACTTCCTGAACAATTCCAGCTTGATGGACACAGAGACCTGTGCAAAGAGTGTTTGCAGTAGATGTGTAGAGATTTTTAATGTGTGCAGATATGAATTCAATGCACTGGTTCACTCTGGAGCACAAAATGAGATTCTCATATGCAGATGCAAAACAGGTATGTATGTATGTATGCATTGCAGACATCCTGACCAGGAGACCATTGTGCATGCAGTTAGTGACCTACATGACAATTACCCTGAACAGGTGCAGGACTGCAGTATGCTGTGCACACATGGATCTTCATTTCTGTGTTGTGCTGTGCACATCCTCTGGCTTCAGGATAAACTCAGTTGGCTTGTTGTATCAAAGCAGCCTGTGGGCAGCTGCCACTGGGTCCCATTGATTGCACCACCTGTGGGTCCTTGCCTCCATCTAAACCAGCAGCAACAAATTTTCACACGTACATCTTTTTTTGTTTGACAGTGAAAATGATAATGGAGTTATTTTCTTTTAGGAAAACCTTGCAAGAGCTTAGAAGACTGAAATACTGTGTAACCTTTACACTGCACAGGATGCTGTGCAGAGCTTGGAGGCCCATTTGATGGCGCATAACTCAGAGTTCCCAGCATCTGAAGGGGTGTAAGATTACCTATGAGATAGACTAAAAATTCCTTTCCCTCTGAACAGTTCCATACCTTCAGTGATCCTTCAAAACAGGACACATGCAATGCACTGCATGCTGGAATACATTATCTCTGTTGTTAGGTCTATTCAAACAGAAGCTGAAAAAACCTTTTCATAATGTTAGCTGCTGCAAATGGTATTTTAAGCGATACTTCACAGAATGTGATTGCCTGCCTTACTGGGATTACAGTGAACCAGCACCTTCTGGTTCAAAGTCCATATGTGGGGATGTATGTGCTGCACATGGTCTGTTGTGTTTTCATGTCTGTCTTTTCTGATCTTGCTTCAATATGACATCTTTCCCATTAGCCACATCTTTTTTTTTCATCTGCTGTTAATTTAATGAATATACTTTAGAGAGGATTACATGATCCTTTGCTTTGAGATATTCGCATGGGTTCACATGTCCAACATTTTACATTCAACTTTTACTCTTAATCTTCCTTATTAAAGAAAGACTTAATGGAAATGCCTAACCACCACATGATTTATTGAAGAGAAATGATGAAAGGAGGTGCCTCTTGAGAGTTTAACTTTGAACTGGCATACTGGTTCATAATACTTGATTGTTAAAGTATTTTTTCAAAAAAAGAATGACTGTGACCTAGCAGAAAAATCCATTTCATAAAATGACTAAATAAGGCTGCATAACGTGTTCAGGGTGTTCCCCATGTTAAATAGTGTACAATAGAGTAATACCATTTTCCACAATTATGAACAAATTGAGAAGAGTCTAACAAACCCCACTGTCTTCATCTGATACATCAGACTCTTTCTCTGAGAAATCCTGGAGTTGCTTGTGTGACTCCGTCCATACCCTGGATTCTCTAGTCAGCCATTCCCCGACCATGGTCTTTTAAGAAATGGATATAACAGCACATATTTTATTTTTTCATAGCAAAAGTATAAATGGTCAGAGCTCTTAGTGATCCAAATTATAAAAATATGCAGTTCTATTGTCGATAATAATCAGGAAATGAAGAAGAAGTTTTGTTAATTATTTTCTGTAGGCTGCATACTCAATGGCTGTAGTCATTACAGTTACAAGGACTACTAGCTGAATTACAAGGAACTTGATCGAAATTTGTATATAGTGGATTCTTTTCTCTAGGCATATGGAAAACATTAATTTATGTAGGTATTTATGAAATGAAGACCCATTAGGGATTTTTGTCTATAGTTTTGCAAAACCTTACAAGTTTCAAAATAGCTTGCACATTGCTGATGCATTGTAAAAACTGTCCTATGTTATATTTGCAAAATAAAGGATGAAAAATACATTTAAAATCTTCAGTGGAAAATAAAATCACCTAAGGTGCAGAAGAAGACAACTGTGTATGCACACATACACATAGACACATATATGTATTCACTAGAGACATGGAAAACACATATTGGAATGTCCATTTTATCTCTCTTGACTGAAGCCGAATGACTTTTCTCAGCAAGATGCTGCATGTAATATACCATGGAGAAATTTCTTTTCAAATGTATTCCCTGGGTGGTGTGGGAAAAAAAAGGTTCCATATGATTTCTACTTGTGAGCTTGTGTAAATCCATGTAGGTCTACTTCAGCCAGCAACACTTCAAAACAGGTATCTTCTGATCTTCTGGAACAATACATTTTCTTTAATAATTATGAATATCTTTAATATAGAACTTGTTACATTCTTATGTAATAGCAGACCTCATATCTCATGTGGAATGATGACTGATAACTAATACAGGTGTAGGCTATACACTGACTTTTTTTGGTTTTTAAGCATAGCATTTGTTCACTTGTCATCAGAAGATTTAACATGATAACTCTGATGCTGTATTTTAGCATTAAAATACAACATCAAGTTCCAGAAAGTTTTTTGCTCCCCTTAGACCTATAAAGTAAAAGGAAGAGTCTTCATGCAGACAATGATTTCAGGAATGTGACAGCTCCTTACATTTATCAAATTGTTAACAACACATGAGATATATTAAAAGTTCCTTTGCCTCCAAACAGTTGCATACCTTCAAGGACTCTCCAAAACGGGACATATGCAATGCATTGCATGTTGTAATGTTATCTCTGTTGTTAGGTCTATTCAAATGGAAGCTGAAACCCCTATATTTTAAGAAGTGTTGATGTAGTGTTTATTTTCTTGCAGTTTAACACAAGCATTTGCCAAAACTCATTGTATTGTATACCTTTAATTAACACACTTTTCCATCTTTAAGACCAGAAAATATTAATGGAAACTGGGTCATATAAGCAGTAAAATGAGTTCTAAGGGACATGAAAAAAATAGCACGTGTTTTGGTGCTTAGGTTTTTAAAATGTAGGCAGGATCTACAACTGAGCATTAGAAAGAGATTTATTCTGTATAATCATCTTGTTGCAGTCTTTGTCAGAAGAAAGTAAGAGGGCACCTTGTGCCATTTTCGGTTCTTGTTTAATATCTTCTTCACAGGAAAATGCTGCCAGGATATTGAAGTCATCTGTTCTTTTGGATAATAAGGATGTAATGTACCATTTTGACCTTTCCAAATGCTGTGCTTCAAATCGCTGTTCATTAGACACTTTTTTTTTTTTTTTCTTGATTAAAGTCTTACTAACCTGTAAAAGCAGAATGGAATAAAACCTAGTCAAGACATGGCATATCAAGCATGATCAAAACAGAACCATACATTTGTATAGCTCAGGGGCTAAAATAGGCATTAAATGCTTTTTGTGCTGTATCATTACTGTGTTCCCACATAACAAGCTAAAATGATGTTTCTCATGACAGTCCAGAGTCTCAAGCTGAAGAACTTCTATTCGGTTCAAAGTTTAATTATGAATAAGAAAGACTATTTCTATAATCTGTAGAAAAGTTCCAGAGATAAAGGCATAAGAGAACTGAATTATACCCTCAAATGGAAATGGAATTAAATGATAAAATATATATGATGACTGAAGGCCAGATTCTGTTAACCTTATTCATCTTTGTTGAATTGCAGTTTCTTAAATTCAGAAATAGATATTAAAGGGCAGAGGAAATTGTACATTATTGTCCAGTCTATACTCCTGTGGGGTCCTAAAATTATCAGCCTTTGTAGCTTTTCAGAAGGATGCAGATTGCTCCAGTGGTTAAAAGATCCCATTGTTAATTTGATGGAGGGGGGACAAGATGGTGTTCTTGGCTCCAGCTAAATCCTGAAGGCCGTAATCAAGCTACTTCTTAGTCTTGACTGAACTAACAGTCAGAGTATCTTTTCTGTTTTGCTATTGGTATGTTTTCCCTACATTTTATTCACTTCAGAAGCATTTTCTGTACATCTTTTAATTTTCAACAAACCATAGTAGCACATGGCTTTCCAGTCAAAGTTTAACAGATGTTGTGAACAAGTAATTCTGTGCCAATTTCTGAATACCATTTATCTGTTTACTCTTACACTGATTATATCTGTCTTCAAATAGAATCCCATTCACAGTTCATATCAAACTTATCTATATTGACACACTGATCTTCTCAAAATTATTTTTTCTGGCTAGCAAGACTAAACCAGACTAGAACAAAACCAAACTGTTAATCAAAACTAAAATGAAGACACAAACTGTCCCTTCGTATAGTTTTTAAAAAGTCAGTACACTGATCACTTGTGTTCACAATTCAGTTCTACGTTCTGTAAATGCATGTATTAATGGGACTTTAAACTGTGTGTTTAACACTTTAGGCTTGTTTCCACTTTTTTTTCAATAGTGACGTGGTTTTGCACCTACTTAACCTCTGATCAGGAAAGCTGCCCACCATTGGGACTGATGTTACAGAATTACATACACATTCAGTGGTGCGATTGTTAATGGTGCTCCTGAGAAAGAATAAGTTAACATTGGTGACAATATTATGAATGCCTCCTGACTGACTGCACTACCTGTCAGAGCAATCTGTTAACTGTTGTTTGCTTTTTCTGTCTCTGTAGATCAGTAAGCGTTTTAAAAGCACTAGGTAAGAACCTTTGTATTAGCACTTACCAATAGGAAAAAACCTTCATGTAACAGATAAAATTGTCTAGTCTGGGCAATGAATTTCTTTTAGTGGTTTGTATCATACCCACAAGTATTAAGAGATGAACACAGGGATGCAATGACAGGTAACAATTCACTTGACTCTCAGGAAAACAGATTAGTATAATCAAGAACAGCAATAGCATAAGGTTCTGTTTATAATACACTTCCTTAGATACAGTTTTTTTTCCTGAGTCTGAATGTCAGTATTATTGAAAAATACATTTCCCTACAAAAGAAGCAGAATTCCAAGATGTAGTTTTAGCTGCAGGTTACACCAGTAGGTTTGTGTTATGATGCTGAGTCCTGGGAGAAGGTGAGTCATCAGGAAGGGTTTACAACAATACTGTATTAACTATTTTCTCACTTTCAATTCATATAGACAGCTCAGTATCTAAAGGAAGGAGAAGAGCCAAAGCAAGTAATTTAAAATTCTTTCAGAGATCCAGTATTTATATAGATGTACATGTGGAAAGTCAGGTACATGTGGGAAGTCAGGTACATGCACACAGATACATAGTGACCTAAATGTGAATTTACAACCTTTTCTAGTGTATACGTATTTGAATTAGCAGTATGGCATATCACCACAGACTGTCCTGTTCTGTCTGGCGATGCCTTCAAAGGCATTCTTATTGGAAGCACTGAAGACTAGAAGTATGGACTAAATATTTTACTCTGACTTCAAGAAATCATGCTAACCATGACAACTGCTGCTGAATCTATGGATTCCCTGGAGGAAACATTTCTCCTCTTTTTTTGATAAAACACAGTTCTTGGCATGCTTTCCCAACAGGACAGTACATGGAAAAGAATGGAACTTCACAATACTGTGCATGGCTACTTTGCCCACCTACAAGGGTAATCTGAATCTGTTTAAGGGTCAAAAATGTTTTGTTCTAAACTGTTGTAAAACCAACTGGCCATAAAATGGAAGCATATGGTTCTTCCTCTTAGAATGTGATTGCTGTCACTTACCCGACTTTAGTGCTACATGGAGAGCTACACAAATGCATCCTACTGACAGCAGGACTAGGCACTTTTTTTTTCCAATATTAAGCCTACATAAACTTCGCCAATCACTGATTTTATGTTTTGTTTCCAGGGGACTGTGAAAAAGAGCCTAGAGACTAAGAGATGCAAAAATACCATTCAAAACTAGACAGAAGAAGGAATGAATTCTAGTTAAGCAAGAACAGTTGAGATATAGTGTTTAGACAATGTTAACTAGTGGCAGGACATTGTGGCTTTTAGTTAGAAGAATTCATTTTAGGTAGAAAACTCAGTTTGCTTACTAGGATCTTGAAGAAAGTACAGAGGGTTTTACATTTGTCATGGGCTCAGCAGTAGCAGTCATTTTTCTCCTTCTTAGTAGCTTGTGCAGCACTGTGTTTCTGATTTTGGGCCTGGGAACTGTGTTGATAGCACCGACGTTTTCAGTTACCGCTTGGTAATGTTTTGGTCTGACCAAGGACTTTCTGAGTCTCATGCTCTGCCAGGGAGGAGGGGAAGCTGGGAGGAA
>JASSUY010042278.1:0-17470 GCA_032466535.1 Forpus xanthops
TGGTTAAACTTCATCAGGTTGCCATCAGCCCACCTCACAAGCATGTCAAGGTCCCTCTGGATGGCATTCCTTCCCTCCAACATATCAACCGAACCACACAGCTTGGTGCCATTGGCAAACTTGCTGGGATTGAGTGCGCCCTCAGCAAGTTTGCCGATGACACCAAGCTGTGTGGTTTAAACTCTGCCAGTTATAAACACATCAAAACAGTAAAACAGTGAAAAGTCAGTTTACCAAGGTGCAAAGTTTGGGTTCCAGTTCAGAGTGGATAAAATATTAGAAAGCTTTGCAGAGGTATTCCAAAACAAAATTATAAACTAATTGTTTCCATACATCACTCAAAGAAGCTTTTTATCTGAGTAACATTCTCCAGTAGCATAAAGTCCAAAATAATAGTGACGGTTAACCACTATCTAAACCACTCTTTTGTTCTTTACTATAAAGTGGTTCACATCACTTCAACGACACTGCTAAAACATCTATTTTCCTTCACCTCTTACGCTACTTTAAATTCTTTTAAACCAGCATCGAGTCAGTAAGTTTTAATCAAGAAAACGTTAAAATACATTATATTTTTAAGTAGGCAAAGAAGACAGTACATGTCCATTCTAAGCTCCTATTAACATGCACTGAATTATAATAGATTTTATCATGAACAAATAATGAGTGCAGAAAATGCTGCTTTAAGCACAACCAAATACTAAGATTTCTATTTTAGTCTTCTGACCTCCTCGGTTCTCAATACAGCTCTGTCTTGAATATCCCTTAAGATACTCACCTCCTGATATGGGGTAATGACATGAATTTCTGTAGCTCAAACACAGACAATATTTATTACCACAAGTACACACACACGCTCCCCAATTATGTTCCTTTTCGTAAGTTTTTGTTAAGTACATTATCATGTATTCACATCTTCATTTTCAGTAGGTAGTACTGGAAACTACAGAAGGAACCAACTATACATTATCAACATCTTTGGATACTTGGGAGAAAAAAAAATAGAAAAAAAAAACCCAAAGAGAAAAGGAACCAGAACTGTTCAGGCAGGCTAACATGGAAATACGCTGCTTCACTTTTGGAAAAGACAAAAACCTGGCTCTCCTATGAGCAGGAGAACAGGTGGGATGACATCCAAGGACTGGATGCATATAATATGAGAAGATGTATAAATTGCCTGCTAAGGAGACAATTGTGGGAAAATCTGTAGTCAGTATAGTGTAGTCAAACTAGCCATAAACAAATGAGATCAGGATTTGGAAGCAGTATAACCACAGCAGCCTGATGTTTAGGAAAAGTTAATTCTTACTGCTAAAAGACAGGGTAAGTTTTTCCATGAAAACTTACATGCTACTGCAGTTAAATTTCTTGTGATACATGCACAAACTTATTTATAGGTTTTTCAGGTATTTTGACCACACCACCATTGTCTACAATGTAGATACATACCAACGTTCTAAAATGTTAAATATTTGTCTTGACTAACCCAGTCTAAGCTCCATAGGTTACTTAGGAGCAGCACACACTGGTAATACCAGAATCGTTAAGCTTGACTGGTTTAAAGCATTTTGTACAGTGACCACAGCAGTAGGAGAAGATGGGTTAAAACAGTATAGGTTGAACAGTCAGTAGGTGCTAATAAAGCAAAATACTTGTTTGAATGAGGCAAGATAAAATGTTTTTATCTCAGTATTACACTGATAATTGAAAAAAAGCAAACTCAAAAGGCTAAATAAGCAATGGACAGTAAAAATTATTACCTCTAAAGGAAAAATCCTTTTGCCATCAAAACGGAAAGGCCTCTTCACACTTGTAATATGCTTTACAAGAGGAAGATATGTAAACAAAAGAAGCTAATTACATAGATTGTAAAGGGCAAAAGCACCAAAGTGGTAAGTACCAAAGGTGACAAAAAGACTTGACACTGATGCTGTTCTTATAATAATTTCCTTTACAGAGTAGGGTTTGGGAGTCTTTTTTCTCCCGTCTTTCATACCGTTCCCTTTGAATCATTGCATAGTTTTTTTTAATAAAGGATTCATTTGTACTGTCAAACTCTGAAATTTCAAAACTATAAAAATTAAGCAATGAGATCAACAACTTTGATACCCTTACATTGTTTTTCACTTGAATGGTGGTATTTTCACCTGAGAAACAAAGCCTTGTCTGTTATATCAGCACAAAATCCTTCAAATGTTAAGGGGTCAAAGGAGAGACTCTGATTTGCACGCAGAGAGCAAAAAAACAAAATAAAATGTAGTCTTCAGAAGGGACCAAAACAAAGATGCTGGAAAATCCTTAAAAGTAATACACTAGAAGTTGATAAATCTGGGGTTCTGTCAAGGATGCAAGCCTTACATAGGGCTTACCTAGTTAGGAATCTTTTCAGAAGAACCCTAGAACTAGATAATATATTCACATTTCAAGAAATGAATGATATTCTGAATTAGAAAGCAACTACATATTCTTCTCTACCCATAAAAGGTGACTGTCTTCAATTAACCTGCATTCTCAAAAATGTTTCTCTATTATACCACTGCAAGGCTCTCCATCAGTCTTCCAGTTTTTGAGATTTTCATATACATCATAATACAATAATAACAGCGGTAAGTGCATGTTTATTCCTCCAGGGAGATAAGTCTCCATTTCAACGTATTTTCTAGATGAAGCTTTAGTTACTTGACAGAATATCTCCTGCAGAGATTAGCCTATTGTTATTTGCTACAGACCCTCTCTGAAAGAAAGAAGCCCATTTGCTCCAGATGACTCATTAACAAGCACGACAGAATGAAGTGTTCCAGCCTGAAATGCCAACAGCTAAAAATAACTCATCCCACAGCCTATGACAATTCAGTCCATCTCTTCACTCCATAGGCACAGTCTCAGAGGGTCACCTTTTGGGTGTAAAAATTAGCATATGCAATTAAGGGGGAAGTGGAGGACACCACCCAAAAAAACGCAAGTTACAAAAAAAGCTGCAAGGCAATAGTACTGTATAAATCATTTCAGGAAGCAATGTTCCAAGCAGAACTAAAAGGCTAATTCCACAGCAGAACAACGATTTACAGATTGAAAATAAGAGTCCAAACATTTGACCCAAATACGCCTCTGGTAAAGTGGTCAGTTTGACTTCCCCTATCTATGCACATTCTGCCACTACAACACTGACAACATGTGTTTAGTCATACCCTACGTTAGTCTTCACGCTATTAATGAGAAGCTCACGGTCAGCTGTTAAGTTTCACAGAATCACACCAGCTCTTGCTTAACAGTGTTTCTGAAATGCAGTATTTCATCACAGGAGATAAGCATAAAAGAATTTCCCTCTCCCTCCAAGAAGGCTGGAATCAAGTAGGAAGAAATGTATCTTCTTAGACTCAGCCCTAAAGAAGCTAGGGGAAAATACTGATCTGCCTTTATCAGTGTTACAGAAATACTTTCTTGACTAGGAAATCACAAATCATAGGGTAGTCTGGGTTGGAAGGGACTTTTAAAGATCATCTAGTCCAATCCCTTTGCAATGAGCAGCGACATCTTCAGCTAGATCAGCTTCCTCAGAGATCCATCTACCTGATCTTGAATGTTGCAAGGGACGGGGCATCTACCACTTCTGTGGACCCCCTCTTCCATGTTTGTTTGGTCAACCTCATTGTAAAAAATTTCTTCCTCATACCTAGTCTAAATGTTCCCTCTTTCAGTTTATAACCATTACCCCTTGTCCTATCATAAGATACACTGCTAAAAAGTTTGTCATTACTTTCTTATAAGCCCCTCTGAATTACTGAAAGGATGCAGTAAGGTCTCTCCAGATCCCTCTCTTTTCCATGCTAAACAATCCCAGCTCTCTCACCTTCTCTTCACAGGAGAGCTGTTCCATCCCTCTGGTTATTATTGTGGTCCTCCTCTAGACTCGCTCTAATAGGTCTGTACCTCTCCTGCCCTAAGGACTCCAGAACTGGATTCAGTACTCCAAGTGGGGTCTCATGCAGAGGGGTAGGATCACCTCCCCAGACCTGCTGGTCATACTTCTTTTGACATGGCCCAGGATACGCTTAGCTGTCTGGACTGCAAGCTCACACTGCCAGCTCATGTCCAGGTTTTCATCCACCAGCACCCCCAAGTGCTTCTCCACAGGACTGCTCTCAATCCCTTCGTCCCCAGCCTGTACTGATTTCAGGAGTTGCCCTGACCCAGGTGCAGAACCCTGCACTTGGCCTTGCTCAACCTCATGACATTCACATGAGCCCACTTGTCAATGTGGAAAATCCCATGTGGGGAACTTAGCAGCTACAGACCACTGAAGGTTAATCTCTGTGTCTGAAAAGCTGCTGGAACAAACAGCAATGCATAAACACCTAGTAGTTAAATGTCACACACTGACCATTAATTTGATATCAACCTTCTTTTTTCCAACAGATCAATACTTAAGAAAATATTGAAGAAATTTAATTTTTCAAGAAAAGAAATGTCGAGAAAGAAGATGGACAGTTGAATAATGACTTACAAAGAAATCAAACAACATTTCATATCTATTGCATGCAGGAAGAAATGAACTTAACTAAGACTTAGACTACACATAACAGAAAGCTAACTACATATAGGGAAACAGCCTACATAGACAGGGAAGAATCTCCTTTGCTCATATTTTGAGAATGGACTTGAGGCTCATACCAGCCCTCTGTGTCTATAATTAGAAGGACAGGACAAAACCAAACAACATTTTGTCATTTTTCTTATCTCTAGATTGAACATTCTTTTAATTTTCAACATGTAATACAAAAGCTTGCACAAAAGAGAAACTAACATATAAGGAAATTGCAAAGGAGCTCACGACACAATTTTTGAAGAAAACCAAAGTCAGTAACTCATTTCATTTCAAGCATAATCTTTCACATTAAGGTCATAGAAGATAAGGAATACACAGCTGTTCCAGAGATCAGGCAACTGTAATGAAGTTCCACAGAAATCTAAAACAACCACAACTACTTCTCCAAAGTGGTAAAAACATTAACTTTCTCTTTCACAACTAAAGAAAAATATTACAAAAATAAATAACTAAATAGAACCTGTACCTTAATCCCCTGTTGGGAAGAGGGAGAAAGAAAAGGAAAGCCCCTGTAAGTGTCCAAATAATAACAATTAAACACCCACACACCCAAAACAGAACAAACGACCCACAAACACACAAAAGCCCTTGCCACCAAAAAATGCTTACTATATATCATAGACATGCCTCCCCAGTCTCAACTGCTAGTTAATTGAGCCCTTGAACTGCCTGGATGTGAATGTAACTATGTTCTTACATAATACCAAGCAGCGGTACATGAGCTATTCAGCTGTTTTAAGTAGCCTTTTTCACTATGACACAGTGCTTTGTTATTGACAGGACTTGGACAGAATATTACACTTAATTTAGTGCAGCTGAATCACTTGCAAAAGAAAACATTTGACACTTATGCCAAAGGGTGGCTGGTGATGTTCACCATATTACAGCAATACTATCCAATTCAAACATATTTCAAGTATATTTTCTGTAGCACATATAGCCTTGTGGGATAAGCCACATTACTGTGCAGAGAGCTTAAAAAAGTATCTCTACCTACCAGACTTGCAGGTGATTTTCCTGTAAGTTTGAATATGCTACTCTGTAGGTGAACACCTCTGCAAGAGCTTGACTCAGGTCACTGACAAAGTCTATCTCTTTCTAGCAGGAGATCCTGGCTTGGTCTTGCCATTGGAAGAATGTCTCAATCATGTATAATTGCTTCCCTGTCCAATTTTTACTCACTAATAATTTTGTCTTCTCTGAGACTAGAGAAGACAAAAAAGGAGGTTGAAAACAAACATGCTTACCCTGACTCTTTCAAGCTAAGAATGACCAGTGGTAATGAGAAAATTAAACTTCATCAATGAAACATGTCGGAAAGTATTTTGTTATAAAGCTGTTATTTGCATCAAGACCATCTACAATTCAGTAGGAATGGAAATGCATTTAATCAAAGAACAACTTGCAACCATTTCTCTTTTTATATACCATGTAATCCTTTGAGTACAAAATTTTGACCTAGGCAGATTAAGACCAACAATTAAAACAATTCTGTATCTTATTTCAATTCCTAAAGATTTAGGCTTTCCAAAAATGTTCCAAATAGGTTATTTTAAAAGTCACAGTGAAATAATAAATTCGAAATTAGAGTCTGCAGTTTTAGTAAATAGTTTGATATCATGGCAAACTCTATTTTGTTTGCTTGAACAGAGTCTTTTTCCTAGTGGGTAGGAACAAAGCAGCTTTGAATTACAAACAATGCCCTGCAGTCACTAAAACTCATGAGGTATTAATTTACAGTTTCATCTGTGATCAGTTAAACTGCATGTGAAATCTTAAATATCTTTAAAAAAAACACCACAAATAGCTCAATAAAATGTTTTTTCAACACTGCTTTAACAAAACCCATACAATATTAACTACTATTGTCAAAACAGAACCAAATGCAAGTTGCGTTTAAAGCCTGCATTCTAGTAACCAAGCAATACTGAAAGATGTCATCCTTCAACAGCATCTAAGAAGCCGATACAGAAGTAACAAATACAGTCTCCAAACCACTTTACTCCTATTTGAACTCGTGTAAGAATAGTAAAAAAAAAAAAAAAAAAAAACCAGGAAAAAAGTATGTATGTATACATACATATAACATACATAATATATAGCAAAATAAATACATCTGTTTGCTACAGTGTATATTTCTGCCCATATATAACAACAGATGGCAGTTTAACTGGTCTAGAATTAAGAGTATTGTCAGCTTAGGATCTTATATCCCTGATCCATTCTTCCTCTGGTTTAAAAGTGACTGCTGTGGCTTTGTGCTATACTCAAAGGCACAACTATATTCACAGAACTTACTTTTGAGGGAGACTATTTAGTAGTGATATGTATTTGTGGTCAACTGAATACTGGGAACATATGGAATATTTATACTCTTAAAACATTTATATTGCTAATATGTTTTTATTTTAAAAAACTAACTTTTTCTAACTATTGAATTAACTTTCCATAATTGTTGAGGACTGTGCTCATTCTACAAAATTTTAACAAAGATTTTTATTAATAGGCACTCATTCATTAGAGAAGGAAATTAAAGTTAAGCTTTAAATAGAAATCCACTATGAATAACATACATGAACATAAAATAATTGAACACATAAAGAAACTTTTGCAGCAGTCATCATAACTGAAAAGTAGCTAACATTCTCCCAACGTTTACAAAGGCAATTTTTAAGTATGTTTTCAGAGATTTTTACTTACCTACAGAATTTGGGTCATAAGTACATTCACTTTTTTATATGGTACATGCAAATACAGGTACCATGTAAATACCACACAGAGTAGGAAGTTAGCAAAGATCATGACTTAGTTATTGCCTTTGTATCACACAAATCAAACCCCTACTGTGGAAATGATCACTTGTTAATTTTCAGTGTCTTGTAATGAGAGCTAGTGAAATACTATACAGAATAGTCTCACGTACAGTGGCACATACCTAAAAGCATCATTTTAAGTTATGCATATGCACATGCTTTCTTAAATTAATTCCTAAAACAGCAGTTATGCACTGTGAACAAAGTTTACATTAAAAATTGTTATCACCTCATTAATAATTTGATTTTCATTCATGAGGTGATTGTTCTCCACCTTTAACTCTGTTCTCCTCTACTTATTAGTAGCAAAGTTAAAATTATGCACTAAAACGTAACACGTAATGCGTTTTGAGACAACGGGTAATAGCGCACAATTATTAGATGTCTCAAGTCAAACATTACATATAAAAAAAACAAACAAAGCAACAAACCAAATTTCCAGCACATTTCAGTTAATTTCTATTTCCTGGATGCAAGACTGTGGATTTCTCAGTAGGCTGATCTATTCTAATGTGGCAACAGTTGAATTTTAAGCAAAATTGCTGAAGTTTCAAACTACAACACAACACAAAACAGGTTTGTACCCAGAAGAGAGGTATATAATAATGTATGAAACAATTTATGACACACAAACTACTTACATTAAAATCATGTGAATTCCAAGTCAAACACTTGAAAGTTAGGAAAAGTTGCATAGAAGACATTGGCTCATTCTTGTGTGCGCTGCTTTCTATTTCAGCTCCCTCTTCAGCTTTTGGCCCTATACTTTCTATATACATCAGTTATGAAGACAAAATTATTGGCTTTCTCAGCACTAATTTGTGACATTGATTTCTATACTGAACCATTCTGAATACAAGTATAAACAAATATAATTTCATAGGGTCCCACTGAGATTAAAGATGTAATTATCCTATTTCCATAGGAGCAAAGGTAAAGAAAAAGAAACTAATTTTGAGTGTACAACTTGTTATGCTTAGGACCTGGTTTTCTCTGTATCCAGGTTTCTCATATCCAGTACCTGGTATGTTCAAAGTATAATTTCAATTAATCTACTTATAATTGTATGTACTCAGCATATTAAGATCATAAGTCAAACACTTGGGAAACAAAGTCATCTGTAGAAGCTGGAGAATTTACAAGAAGACTAGATTACAGTCTGTCAGGAGATTATTCAGCTCTGCTCTAAAGGAATCCTGTCTTCACTATCCATTACCGGTCCTTCTCATTCATCTTCACATACCCCATCTTTCACCCTGTGGTGCTCTATAGACAAAGGCACCCTTTCATTATGCAATCATCGTCCTTTTCATATTGTACTCCAAACAGTTCTACATTAAAAGAAGTGTATGATCATATTGCCAAAGACCACCAGCACAGAAATGCACACTTGTAATCAAGACTGAAGGATTAAAACAATCACAGAACTGACAGTTACAGTCACCTTAGTTGAGATGGTGCTAATTGCCTGTATAAATGTCATTGCTCAGTTTTAACACAAACCAAGTCAGATTACTTTACGTCACTTTTAGAGATAACGATTAGGCACATCCACCCTAAAAATACTTCCAAGAGTAAACTCTTATGTCTCATGAACAATCACTACATTTTTATTAGCACTGATATTTGACTGCACGTTTGTTAGCTTAACTTGTAGGAAGGACAAATATTTCTCCAAAATGTAAATAGAAGATATCACTGGACAATATGCATCCTAAAGACATGAAATGAACTATGCAATACCCAGAGAAGTTTCAAAAGACCCTTTTTTTTTTCCTCAATTCAATTTCAGACCCTACAAAAAGGAAGTCAAACTTGGCTGGCAAAGATTATTAACCTAAATCAGACCTTTACGAATTGTAGAGCTCTAAAAGGCTGCCTTATGAAGTTTCTGGGAAAGTGAACTGAAGCTGCCTGTTGATCTTCTGAACATGATTCTTTCAATATGCCTTGTAGCTTTTAGGACAGAAATGTGACAGCAATGGCAATGACAGACAATCATCAATGAATCACATAAAAGCCTCAAATTAAGATTCTGGAGGCAAGTATATTTTCTAAAGCCTTTACTGCAAACCATCTGGATTTAATAATTTTTAAATATGCATTTTATCCAAAGAAATCTTGAACATGGACAGATCAAGAACATACATAGCGAAGGAAAATAAATCTGTACCATGAGTCTTTTTTGTATCTGAACAGGCAGACTCTCAGAGATCTTTTTTAGTACCCTTTCTTTGTAAAAATGCATGTTATCCAGAACAGCAGGCCTGAGAACAGTAACCATTCTCCATGTGTTCTTTTATTTCTGTTTTCCAGTAATGTTTTCCAAAATATGTTGCACAACCTGCATTTTTTCTCTGGCAAAGATATCTCAAAATTTATCATACATTCCTCTCAGTAATAATATTTAACTTCTTTTATTATTTAATTTAGTTTCTTTATATTATTTTATGAAATACCTATTCAAGTACCTTATTCCCCATCAACCCTTGTTTTAGTTACACCAAACATTTCTGAGAGGAATGGTGGTTTTTAAGTGACCTCATCTGCAGACCTAGTATCCTTTTGTTTGCTGGTCTACTTCTTTTCTGGTTTAAAGTATTATCAATTTGTCTGGTTAATGTCTTTTTTTTGTGAGCCCTTTTGGAAACCATAATAGCTTTGTGTGGCATCTGTATCTTTCAAGTGAACCACACCCTGCAACTCTCAAACTTCTAGAGTCTCCAGATAGCAGATTTCAGTCATTCCTAGGCCTTGCAAAGGGAGAAGGAAAACAGAGTACACGGACAGACTTCTTGCACATGTGGCTGAGTAAGAGCCCATCAAAACAGCAGCAGATTGGCAAGAACAACAGATAAGTAAACTTCTACAAAGAGTTATATGTGGGCAAAGCTTTCAGAACTCTGAACAGAAAGACATCTACCTGGCCACTGGCTTTTACAGTTCTACCACCAAGGGCGTTGCAACTTTTGGCAAATTTAATTTGCAATGCACCATTTAAATAACATTAGAAGTGAGACAAATGCATACGTTAGATAACTAGGTCTTGTATTCCAAACCATCATGATCTACTTAAATGTATTATATTCTCAGTGGTTTCAGCTCATAGCAATAATCTGTTCACAAAGAAAGAACTAGTTTCATTTATACTACCCCAAGGAAAAGTGAAATCTTTTGTAACACATTATTGATAAGAGAGTATTTATGTACAGTGGTTGGCATTGTGACTTCCTTTATTTCCCCCTATTTGAATGCACCAATTTTTTTGGTTAATACAGTAAATCTGTTGTATTAAATCTGAACCTGATTAATGATGCACTATATCAAGCTAAGTAGAATTAAATTAGTGTATAATTGATTAGTGTGTAATTGGAGCAGAGCTGTAGATTTACCAACTTTAATTAGGATGGCTTATTACAGATAATTTACATTATCATAATATAAAACAGAAAATAGAAGTACTTGGTTCATCAAAAAGCTTAACTTAAGGATCAGGTGGACATCCACACAGATTAGAGAGGCGTACAAACTAATGCCTTGCAAAGTTCTTGAAGACAAGTAAATCATAACAAGCTAAGTCCTTTAAAGAAAGGCAAATTGCTGATTAACCTTTTACCCTGGATTTCCTAAGCAATTAGACTGTTCATACTAATTTACTATAATAGACCATTCTAATAGAAGAGGGTAAATTCTACAGTGCTACTGCAATTAAAAATCAAATCCTTTTAGTCAGCACTCAGTAATGCCAGACTGAAGAAACATGATTACTACTCTTAATAAATAAAACAAAACAGAAACAACGAAAAACCCACCACCAAAACCCACCTTTAAGATTAAGATGTAGAAAGAATACGCATTTACTAAAGCAGCAGCAGGAGGAAATAAGCAGCAGCAACTCAGCTAAAAGACCTCACCCATAGTCTCTTAATACTCCTTTAGATGGTAGTCTAGACAGAAGGGAGAACTGCAGATTCCCCCGAGTAAACTGCCACAGTAATTATGTTCATTATCTTGCATGCTAACAACAAAGATATAATAATCTACCAGTGAATAATTCATACATTGTCAGGTCCCTCTATGATGTTCATTCCTAATGGTACTACTTACAGGGTAAGTTAGAGTGCAATTTTTTTTTGACATGCATTTACTACATAAACAAAACCTTTGAGTCAAGTAATTTTCAGCTTCTTAACCAGTAATGAATTTAGCAACCACTAGAAGCATTTCTTTTAAATATCATTTTCTTGCATATTTAAATGAATACCAAGCAGGGTAAGTGAAACAGCCAGTGGGCAACTTCATAGATAAACATAAATCATGATTAGATGTTAAACCTTGGGTTTTTTTCGGTTTTTTGGGGGTTTGTTTTGGTTTTTTGTTTGTTTGTTTGTTTTCTTTTTCTTTTTTGTTTGGTTTTTTTTTACATTAAAACAAAAAAAAGGTAGTCAAAAAACTTTAATATCCATCATTGGCCCTGGCCTACCAAAGCTTGCTTTCTCCACCACCAAGAGAAAAACATCCTTCCACTGATTTGTTTAAATACTTGACATCTTTCTTCCAAGAAACTAAACAAACATCAAATTCAAGAACACGCTAATATAACTAACCTATAATTAAGACATAAAAATTTTTTCTATTATCAGAACTAAATATAATACCTCTATATCAAAGATTTTGCCTCCCCATTTTCACTTTTACAATTATCTTTCATTACATCTGCTGAGTTTAGCTTAGAGAAGTTACAATGAGTCCATCTTAATCCATTTAAAAAATTGTTTTAGGTTTAGAACTACCATAACTTGTTGAAAAAGCCACAAGTATTACTTGATTCTCTTAATGTACTTAGCTTCAATAACTTCAAAACAATAAGGTACAAACCCACACACACACATCATCTTTGATTTTTTTTCCCCTCCTTCCCCTGCTCTCCTCAAATTCTGTACTGGTGGCTCCTAAATATTTTTACACGTTATCTAATTTAGACATATTTTTTACCCACACACAAGAGCTTAGCACCAGCTTTGCTCTCTGCATCCACAAGGTATTAAAACTACAGTGAAATTCAACAGTAATAATATTCACAATTGATCATAAGGCTGTGATTTAATTTTGTATGTTGAATACAAGCTCTTTCAGCAAAGCCATTCACATTAAACAAGCACAAAATCAGTTTTCCGTTTAACATAAACGTGAATAACTATTCAGTTTCATTAGCCCATGTAACAGACATGATTTGGGCAAACCAAAGCACCAAAATGAGAAGACGGGTAAGAAGTTAATACAAAGCATATGCATCAACACCCTTCAGCATCAAGAAAATATTCAGCAGAATTAATTGGTTTGCAGGTTTCCCTCATACACTTCCATAACCATCAGTGGAGGATGCTGTTCTGTGCACCTCCAGACAGCTTAGCCCTAAGTCCCAGCAGGGCACAGTATTAATTTTAGCATGAGTTCCCTGTCAGAAACTGGACATTCACAAATCCAGGTTTATTATTCGCAGCATTAAGAATCTAAGATAAGTAAGGAAAAATTAAGTACCAGGACATTCATATTTAGTTGTACACAGAAATGTTTAAATTTAAGAGGACTCTGTGGATCAGAGGTCACAATCTTCAGGCATAAATATATGTGTTATTACTAGGAACTGATTATCTGAGGAAATGAAATTAACTGCTTCAAGTGGTTACAAATATTCTATAATGTAACATTATTTGTCAATGTCATATACACAGGTAATCTGCTAATTACATTGCTTCAAAACTGCTATACTCTGTTTGTGCAATTGCACTTTGATTCAAAATACAAACAGTGAGCACTTCAACATGGCCTAACTGCATTTACTGGCCGGACAGAACTAGCCACAGGATTAACAGTTTACATCAATTGTAAAGGTTTAGAAAGAAAAAAAAGAGGTCAAATTTTACTTTCACATGCCTTTCCCAACTGTTGATTCTCAGACAGATTTCAGTATCTGACAGCTTTTCAAAGTTTCCAGTATAATGAACTTTTGAATTCTCATAGTCAGCATTTTCTCCTTAGTATGTTATGCTATATATATATATACACACACATATATATACCTTCTTATTCATTACAACTGGAAAAACCTTCTATTTAGAAGGTTTTATTTAATAGACACAAAGTTTTAAAACATACTAAAATGGGAAAGAAATGCAATTGTTAAACATGTGACAGTATGTGGAGACATATTTTAACAGAAAATCCAGAAATAGTCAGGTATGTTTGATTTTCACTGAGTTACACTGAAATTATTTCCTGAGTAAACTGTGATAGCCCAGCACTGCTGCCTCTCCATTATCTACTTTATTATACAAGTACTCATGCTCCAGTTCATCTCTAAATAAATCACTCTCCCATAAGTAAGAGAAACTAGTTCCATTCTTAAATTATGAAATTTAGATCAATTTTCTGGCACTTTAAATCAATGTAACTAATGGTCCAATTTCAAATCAATTTGATGCATGTAATTTACAATAAGCATGCATGTCCTTCCTCTTAAAGGCTAACAAATTAATTTTACAACAACCTCACAATGATTATCATAGGAATTTAAACAAGAACACTCAGCTATAAGGTTAAAAAACACAAACCCAAACAAACAAAAAACCCAAACAGAAAAAAGAACAAAACAAAACCAAAAAAGACACATGCCTCCACCTCCAAAACCACTTAAAACCTAACTCACAAGCAGCACCTAAAAGGTCCAAGTGCTGCTCCTCACCACCATGCTGCAAACGTATTACTAACTCCCAACTCATCCATGGAAGACGGTCAGGTTTTTTTAGACGTAGTCTACTGACATTTTGATACATGTTAGTAGCATATTCCAGAACTCTAAGGATGTAACCGATTTTCCTCTCTCTCACTCAGTGATACAATACTCATCAGAAATTCAAGCTCACTGGTAACTGATGATATGATGGACATACAAAACAAACAAACAAAAATAAATAAAGAATAAATAAATAAATAAATAAATAAAAAGCCAAAACAAACCAACCACCCAAAACCCAAACCCACTTCAGGCTGAGAAACAGTTACCCAAGTCAGGCAGCAGTCCAGATGCTCAAGTCTAACTTCAAAACAAAAGTCACAAACCAAGACCAAGTTTAAAGGAGTAAGTTGGTAGTCTATCAGTACAAAAAATCTGAAGGTGAATTAACAGGCTCTAAAGTAAGTAAATAGAAAATAAAACCTAAACCTCAGAGAAGACAGAAGGTGTATCACCTAACAATTTTCTCCTCCCCTGTTAAAACATCACTTTCTCTCATGTATGTTCAGACTTTGGAGGGCCACAATTCCCAGACAAGGCTGCTTTTCACTCACAGCTTGGGTGGTACAAACACAGAACTATTGCATTTCTTTCCTTCGCTACTCCCACCACCCACTTTTTCCATGTTCTACTGCCATTTAATATATGTGAACTTTGGTTTAGTTAACTGATTTTGCAAGTGGCAATTACTCTGACATGTACGTAGTGCAAATGAAATTAAAAACATGAATGATACAGAAAAGCCCCTGCAGTGATATTAAAATCTGTAAAAACAGTTAGTGCTATTGCTGCCATGGCACGTAAGCCTGAAATCTCCACTACATGTGCTGGTTCTAAAAATATGTTCTGTAAAGGTAATTCTTTTTCAGTAGCTTTACTGATAGGCAGCCTTACTCTCCAAATACTAAAGGCAGCAAAACATCAATAAATGTCTTCTTTCAACTTAGAGAAACTGAAATAATCAAGAAGAATTTGGAAAGCAGGAAATGCACTTATTTGGCTAATGGAAATTTGTATATCAACACTATAAACAGTAATATTAGATTATTTAGATATACATATAATACTTTGATATATTTCTCCAAGATAAACACCAGTTTGAAGTCTGCATTTAATACAATCAAATGTTCTTCATTAGGATCAAAGTTCATCCAATTCAACAAAGTTGTTTTAAATAACTCAAGTATTCAGAGAAAATAATGATGTAATACGAGAAATTTATGTACTGTGTTCCTTCTCATTGTGGCTTTGGAGGTTTAATGAAAAGTTTAACTTCTGCATATGCTTTCCCCTGCCTCACTTCATTAAGGACTTAAGAGGGAAAAATAATTTGTTTCATAATTGTCAAGATACTACTTGCAGGATTTTCATTTCTTCATCCGACCAGTTAACCACTTTCAGCATGCTTCATTTTAGATCAGTTGTATGTCTTAAACTCCCAGATTGGTTTAATCGTGGGTTTGGTTTAATCTTGGATTTGGTTTAATCTTCTCTTTCATACTAAAAGGCACTCTCTAACACTCTGCATTTTCTCCCTTCCAAGACACTTGTAGACTGTTGTCAAGTTTGGGACAACACTTCCAACACTGAAGAAAGGGACAGCATATGAGACAAGCTGTGAGAGAACACCAAGGTTTTCACACTCTTCTACTTGTGCATCTATTCCCACAGTGTAAGGCAGAGCTCCTACAGACAGAAACCAGTCATAGCACGACCAAAATGGGGAAACTGCAGCTTATCGTCTTCCAGAAAGAGCAGAACAAAAGGGTGACAAATGAAAGCTACCTTACAGATTGATGAAGAAGAATGCAGGGTACACATAAAAAAAAAATAAATAAAATAACCCAAACCCAACAACAAAACCAACCAAACACATAAGACCAGTATAAAAGGCCAGTAACCTCTGTCAAGGATTCTCACTCTTACAAGATGGGGAGTTTGAAGAGAGCTCCAAGACAGACGACAAAGCAAAGAGGCAACATGGAGTACAAATGCCTAATTCTAAATTCAAACTGCTTTTACTTAAGAGAATGGATAAAAGAAAAACAAATAAACAAAAAAAGATAGTTAGTAAAGGTTAAAACAGAAAGAAAACTGGAAGAAAGTTGAAGAGACTTGTAATAATCAGAGAAAATTCATAAATCTACACTAAGAAGATACTGGACCCAAAACCACAAGGCTTGAACAGATGGTGTCGTTAAAGAACTCTTTTATTTATCAAATGAAGCTGGATGCTCTGAAACAATATCTGGTTTATGAAATCTATCACAACTACTGTATATTATAAATTTTAAAAAGACATATGCTACTACTACATCTTGGTTGTTGAACACCCTATCTATATTCACAATCACACTGACTAAAACATGAGGTTGTGATGTGTTACCTCATTACAGTCAGAAAATGAATCTCTAGTAATAAGAAGTTAAGTGAGACAGACCTATGACACACTGAGCATGAGAATTCCACATGAGAATGTTTCTAGGATTTCATACTCCTTCAAACAAGTGATAATTCTAGTTAGTTATTTGATACAGAAGCCAGAGGGCATAGAAGTCACATAATAGAACGTAATCACTCTTTCACATGCAGACCTGGTAATCAAGAAGAAAAACCCTGAAAAAAATGAGGTGTATCTGGAACCATGTACCTAAGCTACAGTGATTCATAAATTTTATTCCAATTACTGACGCTTTTTTTGTATAGACTGTTCATTTTTGGTCTTATGATATAACATGAAGAATTTGAAAAAAAATATACAAAGATCAGAGAATCATAGAATGAATGGTTTGCACTGGAAAAGACCTTAAGATCATCTAGTTGCAACACCCTGCCATGGCAGGGATGCCTCACACTAGAATAAGTAGCCCAAGGCTCTGTCCAACCTGACCTTAAACACTGCCACAGATGGAGCATTTACCTGTTCATGATGGCAGGAGGGTTGGACCTAGATGATCTTAAGGTCGTTTCCAACCCAAATTATTCTATGATTCTGTAATTATACCTGACCTGAATTTCCCCTGTTTAAGTTTTAACCCATTACCCTTGTCCTGTTGATAAAGTTCCTGATGAACAGACCCTTTCCACCATCCTTACAGGCCTCCTTCAGATACTGGAAGGCTGCTATGACATGTCCACACAGCTTTCTCTTCTCCAGGCAAAACAGACCCAATTTCTGCAGCCTGTCTTCATACAGGAGGTGCTCCAGTCCCCTGATCATCCTCATGGCCCTCCTCTGGACTTGTTCCAACAGTT
>JASSUY010042278.1:17685-65623 GCA_032466535.1 Forpus xanthops
TCCTTTTGATGCAGCCCAGGATACGGTTGGCTTTCTGGGCTGTAAGTGCACACTGCCGGCTCATGTTCATTTTCTCATCGACCAACACCCCCAAGTCCTTCTCCTCAGGGCTGCTCTGAATCACATCTCTGCCCAATCTGTAGCTGTGCCTGGGATTGCTCCGACCCAGGTGTAAGACCTTGCACTTGGCATGGTTAAACTTCATCAGGTTGCCATCAGCCCACTTCACAAGCATGCCAAGGTGTCTCGGGATGGCATTCCTCCCCTCCAGCATATCAACCGAACCACAGAGCTTGGTGTCATCAGCAAACTGACAAAGATGTTGAACAAGACCAGTCCCAACACCGATCCTTGAGGGACACCACTCGTTACTGGTCTCCAGCTGGACATTGAGCCATTGAGGACAACGCTCTGCGTGTGGCCAGCAGCCTGTCCTTTATCCAAAGAGTGATCCACCTATCAAATTGATGTCTCTCCAACTTAAAGACAAGAATATCATGTGAGACAGTGACAAATGCTTTGCATATGTCCAAGTAGATGACATCAACTGCTCTACCCCTGTCCATCAGTTCCATAGTCCCATCATAGAAGGCTACCAGGCTGGTCAGACAGGATTTTCCCTCTAGTGAAGCCGAACTGGCTGTCACCAAGCACCTTGTTGTTTGTCATGTGCCTCAGCATGCCTTCCAGGAGAATCTGCTCCAAGATTTTGCCAGGCACAGAGGTGAGACTGACTGGTCTGTAGTTCCCTTGGTCTTCCATTTTCCCCTTCTTGAAAATGAGGATTATATTACACTTTTTCCAGTCATCAGGAACTTCACTTGGCTGCCACGATTTTTGCATATGTGATGGACAGTGGCTTAGCAACTTCACTTGCCAGTCCCATGAACTTCTGAACGTTCAGATTCCTAAGATGATCTCGAATCTGAATCTCTCCTACAGTGGGCCATTCTCACAGCCCCTGTCTTTGCCTTCCAAGACTTGAGCAACATGGCTAACAGCATTTAATGATATATGTCAGCTTTTTTTCCTTGTTAAGTGACAGGCTATTTTATAGTCTCACTACAAAAAGATGAAAACCGAAGTATGATCAATCAAATCATAAAATGCATTAACAAAGATTCATTACAAACTCCTAGACACGACATTGTCCAATAACAACTCTGCAGAAGGCTTCCCACCTTCAATTAGAAGAACACAGGTTTTGTAGATTAACTTGGTTTGTTCCAGGAAGGTGGACAAGAAGAATGCAAAGGTTTTTCTCCGTTTTTCATTTCTGAAACACATCATCTTCAGGTATTCAAAAGATGAAGAAATAAAAATATATCACACTAAAAGGAGTCACACAGCTTATATTGCTGTGCCTTCAGATGCAGTAAGATTAACATTAGTTGAGATCTTTAAGGATTTTATGTTTTTCTGAAAACCAAGGGAAAGTGTAAATTTAAAAAAATAAAAATTAAACAGTATCTTTAGCTATTCACTCGTATCAAATCAGAAGAGTTACATATTCTATTAAAATATTTAAACATTTCTACCAGCTGCTGTGCAGAGAACTGCAGAATAACAAAGGGGATTTTCAACTAGAATTAAATCTCTTCATCTTCTCAACCCTCAGTGCAAGAGAAATGGATCCATTAATTCATAATCCTTTTAGATTGCTCCTTTGACATACTTAGCCTAATACTCTGGATCTCTTTTCAACTTCTACCACCCACAAGAGATCTATACATAGATAGTCTGTTTCAAGTATGCACATCCCACAGCCTTCAGCCCAACAGACACTTCAAGTATAAAATCAATACCACTTATCACTGCTGTAAAACCTTGGCATGAAGCTCCAAAGTATGCTGGCCAACTTCCTGTCAAACTGCTGTACTTCAGCTTCCAGCAGGGATTCCCTGCACCCTCTCTTGTTTTCCACCTAGCACCAAGAATCCCCAGTTAGACCCAATAATACTGCACCATGTTCCTAAACCTCTCAAGAGTTTCCAAGACTTCTTACAGGAATAGTCTGTCTGCCCTTCAGGCCAGTTCCTCACAGTCAAACTTCATCTCTGCCTCATCCCAACCCCTGCTCCTGAGCAGAGCTCTAGGAAGAGAACTGCCTTCTCTCATAGAACTCAAGATATATAGCACTGCTTTGTATGAGTATATACTTACTGTTATCTCAAAAGTTTAAGTCACCATCAACAAAGTCTGTGCTAGACAGAGGTAACAACAGAAAGTAAAATAAACATAGTAAAAATAAATTAATGGGTTGAGACAGAAAGGAGAAAAATGAACATGAGGCATGTGAAATAACTGCCCCAAAAGAGGCAGACTGAAATCCATGCCTGTTAGGACAGAGACTTTGGAAAAGGTTGTCTGACAACCAAAGAAAAAACAACAAAACAAAAGTAATAAAATTAAAGAACTCCAGGAGAGATGTAGCACATGCACCATAAACAAAGTAAGGTCTTGCAGGTGCAGGTGAAGCAAACATGGTTTCACTAAGTAATTAGCATCTTCAACAGGTAGCCTGCTGAAAGATTTACCTGCTGAATGTAAAACAGCTTCTTGATCTGAGAAATAATGAAGCCTGGCTTCTTAAGAAAGCATACTCTGTAGTTCCTACTTCAATAGCCTTAATTCTCTGTTACGTTCCTCAAGTTCCACCACAGTCCTCTCTCTATCTTCATCTTCTCCCATCTCCTCAAACCTAGCTGTTTGGCTGGTGGAAAGGGAGGACACGCTGATCCGCAGTTCATGGTTGACTGAGTAGCACCCATAGGCTGTTCCAGCCAACTAGGCATGATGCTACTGGGAACAGATAATGTCCGAGGTCTACCCAGCTTTACCTCCATCTAAGCCTCTTTTTTTATGATGCCATAAATTTTCTTGAAACATGAAGTCACTTATCCTACACACTTTTGATGCCCTGTTCAATACAGTTACAATACTGCCCACTGAACTTAAAAACTATTAGGAGACAGATGCAGGATAGCTCAATTGGTAAAAGAGATGGACTACAAATACCCAAGATGGTGTCTTGCCAAATCTCATTATTTCTTCTGAAGTCAGGACTGACAGCAGCAGTAGTTTCCTCAGGTTCTAGGGATATTTTTTTCCCTTTTCTCCCATCTCCTAGGCTTCTTAAAAAAAAAAAAATTTACTCCAATTGCTCTGGACATAAAGAAATGCATGAAAGAAAAGGGAAGGGGGAGAGAGAGCAAGCTCAAAATATTACATTTTTAAGCCAAGCTTATAGGAAAATTGGCATGTATTTCCAATTGCTCATAGCATATTCAGAGAGGAATTCAAAAATCTTCTAAAGCCATTTTAACTCTCCAATCTCTACCTTATCAAATTGCAATCTTTAAAAGAAGATGCACCTTTCCAAGTAGTTATTTACTTCTTGAAATGCAAATTTATTAGAAGAATTCATTCTCTCCCGCCTCAAAAAAACATGAAGGGCTTTCAAAAGCCGATTTACCTTCTCATTTATACAAGGTAATGCAATATATTTGCATAAAACAGTCAAAACTTTTTTTTGTAATGTAATAGGTAGCTAACTATGTAACCCCTGCCGTTTTAAAAGACAGTCCCCTCGTTAGGAAACCGTTCAAAGTGACAATTTCAGTAACTCAGCATCTCTTTCTGGATAATTAGATGTATGATGAATATGCAGATTTCACAGAGCTGATTGGCTCAAATATATCCCATTCCTCAAGAACATCACCTTCCATAAAAACGACTGTACTACCAATCAGCAGGCTCTTATCCAAACTTGTTTTAAACATTCATCTGCAAAGCTCAAATACAGATCACACCAGACAGAATTACCTTTGCCCAACCTTTACAGAGGTACAGGTTATGAATGACTATTTTTTTCTACAGGTACTGTGACCTGTATACGTAGGATTTTCTTGCAGCAGATCTTTACAAAATCTTTGAGGACAGGGATGGAGATTTCATGCCATCTACTTTATCACAGAATGTAACTTAAATAACATAACAATAGCACCATCCAGTGGCAATAGCTTCTTTTTAAGAAGTTCATCACATGTCACTTTCAGTGATCCTGGTTGGGGCAAGTGTAAAAACAACTAGTAGGGTTTTTCCATTTCCAATTACAGTTTTTTGAGCAGCAGTCATCCCCAAAATACAGGGATCTTGGTTGGAAATGCAGTATTAGCAACGCACCTGAAAAGAGCAACTGCACTTACAAATAATTGCGCAAAACCAACATCAAATGCAAGCCCCAAATATATATTCAACTTGTAATATTTACAAGATCTGTAACACAAATTTATTCCAGCAGTGAAATCCTACTAACGTATTCACTGAAGGCTGAAAATGCTTTTTTTCCCCGAACTAAACAGCTCTTCATTGCTTTTTAGGTAGAAAATGCTTCAGTGTCTTCTCAGTATAGACTTTCAAAAAAGCAAACAGAAAACAAACCAAACACTTTCCCTTCCCTCCTCCTTTTCTCCTCCCCCCCCAAAAAAAAAAACAAAAACAAAACAGTTACATTTCCCCTTCTATTTATTTGGCTGATGTCTTATTTCCTCAGAAAAAATAGAGTATTTGGTATTTTCAAGTACCAGAATTGTGACCTCTACTCATAGTAAGCACCTGTGGCAGGAAGGATAGAAATCACAGAAGAAAATAAAGGAAAAAAGGGCTGCTGTACAGCAATCATCACCTGCAATAACCAATATAACAGGAACAGATAAAGAAAGAACTGGTTTTAAAGACATTTTCAGGGTGTTTTTGTCAGAATAGAGACAATAAATAAACTGTGAATTGTGCAGTTTAATAGCTCAGTTTCCAAACCTCTACTGAGGCACATCCTTCCAACTTAGGAAAGACTCCCATAATTTACACCCACCACTGACACATGCATTTGGACAACTATGATGGCATGATTTACTCTTTGTTGTGAAGTGGGATGTTCACACACTGGAGGTTTTAAAGCAAGCTTCTGTTTCAAAAACATTCCCATAGCTGCTGCTGGGATTATAACCCAAAACTTTTTGAGTTTTTGTTTGGATTTTTTTTAAGAATTCAGAAATCTGTGCAGGACTGCACCAACAGAAGGGAATGGTAAACTTAATCATTGCATACAGACATGTTTCACTATTGCTGAATGCTAGAAAGGTTAGTTGAAGAGACCGCTTAATTCAGAAGTAAGCTCAGAAGCACAATTTAGAGCCCGTTTCAGCTTTCACCAAGTCTATAAAATAACTTATCATTAAAGTGTAAAAGCACAGTGTTCACTCCTGTAGTTGCGTATCTTGTTTAAATGTTCACTTTCTACTTAAATCACTGGACACATTTTTGCACTAAAGTTGCATTTCCCAAAATACTTTTTCCAATACAGTGGAAGACTCTGATTCTATCTTCCTATTGTTGATAGTCCAGTACAAGACCGGAACACATCCTGCTGTCGTAAACCTAGGGCAAACAGGATGGAACAATGTGCATGTATTCAGTTTTGTTTATGCTGATATCAGAAATTTATAACTGAAAACAATTAATACCCCAATATTCTTGCTGTCTGTAGCTCTATTGTTACTCCTCTCATAATCAGAGCAGCTACATTAGCTCAAGAGGAGGCCAGATCAGGACACAGGCACTGGGGTCAGAGTGCTTAAGATGCTTAACTGGCACAGGGAGTTAATCTCCATCACCTCCCACACACTCTGGCACCAGCCTGAATAATATATATTGGATTCAGCTGCTCAGCAAAGACACTGGCATCTGCAGCTGCAACTGCACCAGCTTACTCATGTTTCCAGAAGGTACCACTGAATCCCTTGCAGCAGCTGCACTCCATCTGTGATCACTGGTTTGGGGACAGAAGCTGCAGTGTGTGTCAGTCGCCGCTTCCACTTCTTGTAAAGGAAGGTCATCAGATCACATAGTAGGGTACTAGGGCAGGAGGCGCCCTTCTAAATAAGCAGATGGTTCACTGGTTAAGGCACACAGCTTCTGAATTTGTAGCAAGTTTCCCCATGCATTTTGGAGCCAGCTACATTCCCTGTTTGCTTTGGCCACAAATCCATAAAATTACCATCTTATCTAACAGAAAGCTTCAAGAACAAATCAATTTAAATACCTCAGACACCCATACACAATGATTCCTGAGCTATATAAGTATGTAGATCAGAAGATGAGATATTTCCTGCCAAGTCTTCAATGCTATTCATGATCAGTAAGAAAGTAAACCAGCTTTACTCTAAAGCACAAACTTATCTTCCTGCAAACGTAGTACCACATCCATACCGGACATATATACTTACACTGCTAAGCAGGGGCTTCTAGATGTCCTGATAAAATCAGACAGTCAATTTTAAGTGATCTCTTCCATCACACTACAAAAATGGCTTAAGTCTCCCTATTTTCCTCACACTACGGGCTACTCTGCCTGTTCTATGCTTTTGCCTGTAGGAGCGCATAGGTGCACAAAACCTTACCCTAGCTAATGTATATATATGTTCTCTTTGTATATGACTTTGTCCTGACAATCCTGTACTGTTCTGTCTCCAAGTTCCAAACTATTGCCTTTTTTTCCTATCCCATTCCTAACCTTTCCAGTTCCCCCCTTACTGCTCTTTCTCCACTGTTTAGCTGACTTACAGACATTAGCTGTCTTTCATCCTGCAAGCCCTGCACCACTTGACACGCTTACAGCAGACCTAACGCAAAGAGAAACTTCTGTTATGAAACAGAACTGCCAAATTTTGTACCGTGACCTCACAAAACAGAAGCCTCATTCATAAAACCCACTTTAGAAGTACAAAGAACTGTTCTTCATAAATAATTTACACACAACTTCGATCACTCCAATTTGATCCAAACTGCCTTCAACTCATGGTTGGGCAAAGAATGATCCACTCCCAACATAACCATAAACTAGCAGACATTCCAGAGCAGCAATTTGCAATTTACTGAAGCCAAACTAGTAATTTGAATCAAAAAGAAACACTTCTGAGAATTAAACATTATTCAGTTGTTGTCTTATGTAGTATATCCAGAGGACTTCTGAGTCATTTACCTGAAATGAGGAAGGGAGAGTGCGTGAGAGGGGAGAGGGAGGTTACAAGCATATTTGAATAGGGGTTAATTAGTAGTACAGTTACTCTTGAACTTAAAAAACTGAATCCTAAATATATGAATATATGAAGTAATAGATGAGCATATTTTAAACTTTAATTAGTCTTGTTTCTTAATTAATCTGAATGTTAATAACAAACTCATTTTTTGTTCTAATGCATACTAACCACCATCTCCAAAGTAACGGAAAATTACATTTTTTTGTATTTACGATTTCAATTTCTCAGAATACTGCACTCTGTCAGCTTTGAGTTTGATGTGTTTTAATTTGATGTCTTAGGAACTCCATACTACATAAGGCAATGCCACAGCTGGAAGATTTGCATCCCTTTTTTGGCAACACACTTCATGAACTACCTAAAATAACTTGAGAAAGGCCACTGGTAAGCAGTGAACCCGTAAAGCAGCTGAGATTATGAGCTGCAAGAAGCAATGTATCCTGCATTCTGCAGCCTATGGATGAGGCAGAAAGATAGACTTGAGAACCCAAGACCCAGCAGTCTTACAGAGGAAGGGAATTATCTCTTTTCTGTGTCAATGGAGAAGAGGAGCACTAATAGAACTGAACTGTATTCAGAGCAGATTAAAGCCTAGTTTTAGTGTGGGGAGGGAACAGTTTACAGTGGGAATGAAGCAAACCAACACAGATTATGTAGCACTGTCTCCACCTGACATCTTACTATTTCCAAGAACCTTTAAAAGGAGCTAGACAAATAACTGCCAAGAATGACAACGATGCATTTCTAGCTGTATTAGGGGAA
The DNA here is from genome assembly GCA_032466535.1 of Forpus xanthops. Classification (NCBI taxonomy): domain Eukaryota; kingdom Metazoa; phylum Chordata; class Aves; order Psittaciformes; family Psittacidae; genus Forpus; species Forpus xanthops. The sequence continues at coordinate 25,548 of JASSUY010042278.1, forward strand.
TGAGACTAAATGATCTCCTGAGGTCTCTTTCTGAAGTTCTATGACAGGAAAGGCAATTAATGGAAAGCTAGTAAATTATTTTCATGTAAGCCATTTAATCTGCTCTGATAGCTGATCGCCACCTTTAAAATAGCAGAATCCTCTACACTGAGCACTAATTAGTACTCTTGGGGTTAAGCTTAACCCAGAAAAGGCTGAATGGACAACAGAGGCTTAGCTATTCAGTTGCTAATAAACTATACAGCTTTTTTTTTTTTTTATTACTATTATTTGGGGTGCTTACATCTGTAAATCAGGATACTTCTAAAGCTAAATTAGTGAAGAGTGATGTTGCATTAGCAGCTTTGGAAATGGAATATGTGATGTGATCTTGTTTTTTTTACAGTAGTGTAATAAGCAGGACATGAACTGAATTCATCTGGCAGTTCAGTTCTGAACAGTCATGCTAAAAAAGATTCTAAATGAGGAAACTGAAGTTCCAGCAGAGGAAGAATATACACCGTGTTACTCCCTGAAAAGCTGACAGATGTCCAAGAACAAGACTATGTGTCGTGGTTTAAGCCTCTCATGCAGTTTGCTCACTCACTCCCTCTTCTTTCTTCCCCTCACTCCTTGAGGGATGGGGAGGAGAATCAAAACCAACTCCCACAGGTTGAGATAAGAACAGTCCAGTAACTAAGGTATAACACAAACCACTGCTGCTATCACCAATAATAATAATAATGACAAGAGAAATACAAGGGAAGAAACTACAACCGCTCACCACCCGATACCAAGCCCAATCCAGCGGTGAACCCAATCCTTCCGGGCCCCTGACCCTTGTTTTTACATCCTGGCCATGACATGCTGTGGTATGGAGTACCTCTTTGGTTAGTTTGGGTCAGGTGTCCTGTCTCTGCTTCCTCGCAGCTTCCCTTTCTCCCTGGCAGAGCATGAAACTCAGAAAGTCCTTGGTCAGAGTAAACATTACTGAAAAGCAACTAAAAACATAGGTGTTAACAGTGCAGTTCTCAGGCCAAAAATCAAAATCACAGCACTGTACAAGCTACTAAGAAGAAGAAAAATCACTGCTACTGCTGAACCCAGGACACTATGCTACAATACAGTTCACTACCTGATTATTTAAGAAAAAAAAAAGTGGCATTATATCCTATGCCTCTTATGGAATTAAGTAGAAAGAATAAATCATATACTTTATGCATTTAAACAGAACATACACACACCAACTGCCATCAAGCAGTAAATTCTGGTTTTAAAATTCTAGGGCTTTACGAAAGCCTAAAGCTATTAAAAAAAAATGAAACACATCTGCATTTTAAAATACAGTTACAGAGGACTTTTTTCATTAAAATGCAGAAATACTGAAAGCTTAAATTTTTTATCTACTCACAAATAAATATTTTTACTATCTTTCACACTAGCCAGCTTTTAGACAATCATAGCAGCAACATGTGTAAATGATTTTAAAGCATATCTCCTCAACCACATCATGCCAGCAACAACTACAACCTAAACAAAACGAACAAACAAAAAAAAAAAAAAAACCACACAAAACAAAAGTGAGTTTAGAGACAATAGAACTATTATTCTGAGCTTTGCCACTTTGCCTGTTATAATATAATCTGCTAACACAGTAATCTGAACACCAAATGTTTGTGGTCTGTATTACAAAACCAGAAACCCACACAATTTGCTTAGTGCCCTCAGACGCATCTTATCTCAACCTCAAACTGTGCGTACACATGATGTAGAATGAAATATACATTTCTTATTTTCACTGGTTTTATGTAGTCTCTAAGAAAGCAGTAAGCCTCCTCATTTGAAGCTTAGAAGTGTTTAAACAAAAAGACAGCAGCACACAGCCAAGCACTTTAAAGTGGTTAAAAGCTTTATACATTTTACATCTTTTACTGCAGTCATTGGTTTATTGCCACAAAGCCAGCTACCACAAAAAAGCACCACCTTGTGGCAAAACCAGTACTGACTGCATGCCTCTTCCGCAGCTTCCAAACACTGCCACAATATTAGCACTTAATAACTACACTGTGTATTTCATAAAAATTTGAACAAAAAACAGAATTAAAAAGCATCTGCCAAGGGAAGATTTTTTGAAGGTTCTCCTATACACACATTAAATTTTAGAAATTAATGAAATTTATGTTTTTCCATAAAATGCTTCAGCAAGTGTTAACTTTTTTTGCCTCTGGAGACAGTACTAGATGACACTGTGAGTACAATACACATAAATAGTGCAGCAAAAAAAATTATATAAGAATCCCATGTTAAGATAAACTTTAGTTCTAGATCAGAATACTTCAATCTGCAAGATACATTGCAAGAGCTGCATAAATTAATTACTATGTTGGCTCAAAACTATCCCACAGTAGTAACTTTATTTATATTCTCTTTCTAAGAAACACTAAGACAGAGGGTTAATCTTCCAAGGTAGTAAAATGATTAATTAGTCATTTCTAAACTTTAGAAAAATCTCAAATCTAGTTCTACATTGCACAACGCAAATTAATATTCTAAAGACTGAATTCTTTTCTAGACTGTGTGCTTCTGGTCAACAAAGATGCAGAAACCTTTCCAGCTATCTTAACTAAGAAAAGCAATCCCATAAGACTTTGCATGCTCTTCAGCTTAAGACTGCATCTGATTGTAAGTATGCACCCCACTCTCTACCTGAAAGAAATCAACACAGTCACAGAAATATGCAGCACTATGGAAAAATTAGTCTGCATGTGCAAAACTCAGTCTTCAAATACACCAGTGACTGTAGACAGTCATACCACTGTCGTATTAGCACCGCACTTTGTGCATACCTGGAGTCAATGAGAAATATGATTCACATCTTTTTCCACATGATTTTTTTATTTTGTTAAGTAAGAGAATCATCAAGATAAGTAGTGAGAGAAGTCTGCACAATCAGGCCTCATTTACTGTTCAAACAGCACTTATTGAAACATGAGCCCCAGGAAGATACAAGGATGCAATATTTTGAGCTGTTTGTGAAGCCTTTGTGAGGAAAGCTTGCTGAATGGCAAGCTGAAACCCTTCACAGGAGTTCAGACCACTCAAGTCTGAGCATTCAGTTTAGCTGTGGGCTATCTGCTCAGTCTGCACTTGAGGGTGATTTCAGAAATAGGTAGCAAAAGCTAAAATATATTTCCTTGCTTTAACCAAAGTATGTAGACTACAAGCTAAGTATCAGCAATTACTATCAGAAAGAGCAGTAGAGCAGCTCATCTTACTAACTCAATTACATAGCCAGGCAGGTCCACGTCAATGCCGCTTTTCCTGCATGAATTGTCAGTGCAAGACACTGTTATGAAAGATCAATTTCACTCAATAAGCAGTGCTATGAGAGCTAAAGAAAGCTCTCAAATTTGAGCTGGAATCACAGTTTGGAATATTCCAACACATTTTCCCTTGAAGGATCTTTTGGTATCTCTAATGTACCACCTATATGTCAGAGATTATCAAAATAGATGACACAGGTACTTAAAAAACATCTCTTGAAGATAAGAAAAATTAATATATGAGATTAAGTCACATATGAAAGACTACAGAAGAACAATAAATCGCATCCTAGGAACTTCCATAACTTGACTGAAGCAAATGTTTCATTTCTCTAGAACCTGGTTTTAGACCTTTCATTTTGGGGTTCTCATATATCACACACAAAATATTTTTAATTCCCCATTGGCTTTCACATCTGTCCTTCTGTTTACCCCCGAGCTCTCCTCCTTCTCCCTACCATGGAGTGCTGCATTACACAACAGCTACAGACAAGCAGCCCAAGCTAAAGAACCAAGCTCCCCAGAGGAACATAAGCCTTGTTCTTATCTGGCAACCAAAGCTATTATCAGAAGTTTCTTAAATAACCACCATGTCATATAAGAATGAATCAACACTAATTTCTGAGAGCTGCCTAATAATGAAGAATATTCTAATAGAGTCTATAAAGCTACATAGCAAAGTTTAGCTTTACTATACTAATACATAAAATAATGTAAACAGAGACAAAAGACTTAAGTACTGTACTGAAACACAAGCACAATTTAAAACTATGAATTCAGTGTTTACCATGTAGCCTGCAGATTACTTATGTCATCAACAGCAGGATACAAAATCAAATTATACAAGATAATTAACACATTTTTTCATTTTAAGTTTAAGCATATGAAGACTGCCTCCATCAAAGAAGGAAAAAGCATTTCTGCTATAATTTAGAGTCCTAATTTCTAGAACTTTTATGCAGGGTTGTCTGTTAACAAGAATTTCATAAAATGATTTGAGTAATGCTAATTTGCACCCATGCTATATTCAAAAGAATTGGGTGGGGAGTGGGTAGGCAGAAAACTGAAGGGAAAAATAGAGGGAGGAATCTCTAATAGAAGTTTTGTAGCTAACCATAGATCATTCTTTTTGTACATGCGAGTCCAGGGTTTCTATATAACACAGGAGAAAACAATTCTAGAGAAATCAAACTGCAATCTAAAGTAATTTCTACAGAGGGAGCCAACAATCCAAGGAACAGGATTAACAAAATGTATTCCAGATTGCCAGAGAACTCTTCCCAACCAGTCTCACATTACATGATTTTCAGATATACACAGCACATCATACAGATTCTTACTCCACAGAATTCCCAAGCATTTAATAAAAGTTTACCTAAAAAAATGCCTGATGACATTTCACAGATTACTGTCAATATACAAGAGAATTTACACTTAATTATGGAGAAAGTGGCAAGTTAAGAGACTGATCATTCTAAGTTGCTTTTTATTAATTAAAAAGCACAGAAGTGTCAATCTGTAGCAATTTTAAAAACACGAGCTTTTGTAAAAATGGTTATCAATTCTACAGGTAATATTTTTATTGAAGTTTTCATACAAACCGCTACACCAGGAAGCAGGCCAGTATGATAGCCTGATACAAAAAAAATGAGGATGAAATCTAAAATACAGTTATGTAAAGATGAGGGCTGTTAAGCTTTTTCATAAAGCTGGGCACCTTGTTACTGTCATACATGTGCTACATTACTTCATTGCCAAATCACATTTCATGCTACATACTAATCCCTCAAATGTTATTACAAAAGATATACATAAAGTAGCTCAACAGCTTTGACAGACATCTGTGACAGGTTCATACATCACCCCAACCTTGCAAATCATCTATGCTGTCAGCATATGTTGAGTAGACTAACAAAAGATTCAAAGACTAGTATTTCCGATACCTTATTATCTCTTTCTCCAAAAAAACAAACCATGTTTTTTTACCCTCTTTTTTTTTTTTTTTTAGGTTTTGGGGGGTACTATGGTGGATAAAACACAAAGGGAGTTTAGAGACACTACATACCAAAAGGACACCAAATCCTAAAAGCAACATATACGGAAGGACTTTTGAAAGTGTTACTGAAGATAAACTACACCCTCTAGTGGCACAAAATACTGTAGCGTGGTTGTTTCCAACAGCATTAGACAGCCATTGCATTACTCTACGTCCCCAGCATTCATGTCTCTCACTGCAAGTTGAACCACTAATGAGGCACGACTGCATACTAAATGGGTTTGGGGTCGAGTCCCTTAGCTTTTGTACTTAAATATTATGCTAGGTAGTGATTAACACATGGTGGCACACACTCCTCAATGCAAAGAAAAGCCACAACATTCCCATGATGAGGTTCAAATCCCTTTCGCATCCTCTACCTTTCTAACACACCCAGACTACTCTAAGCCCTACTATAAATTTCTCTACTCCTTCCAAAGCATCATACAGGCCCTCTCTAAACCCCAAATAGTCCTACTATGCCTCCCAGATTCACCCTTCCAATACTCACATATACACATCTTGGCTAAGTAAAATCAGGACACTCACAAACCCCCAGATGTTACAGATAATTCAAAACTGTATCATTACCCAAATGATGTCCCTCTCTCCCTTGTTCAGTTTCACCACGAAATAGTATTCATATAGCAAGTACACTGTGAAGAATGCAATACCTAAATAAATTCCTCTTAGCAAACTTGCAGCAGAGCGACAGGTCTACTCTCCCTTCTGACTAACATATTAAACAGTTCAGTGAAGGCAAAGGATGCTTCTATTTATCTTCTTTCTCATTTCACGGCTTTGATCTCTGTAAAAAGATACATTATGAAAGCAGCAGTGGCTGTAGGGCACAAAACAGCTGCCACATTTCGTACTTTCTCCTTCAACTAACTTCCAAAAAAGCTAAGCATTCCATCATATCCAAAACTGCTTAAACAGCCAATCAGCAGTCAAAGCTGTATTAAAACAAGCATCCTGAAGTACTGCTTACAGACTCAGTGGTACCACTAAACTCCAAATAATGCTTTTGTTGACCCACAATGAATATATTTTAGTCACCTATTAATACAAGATAGCCAAGCTACCAAACTTTTGATAACAGCCCATATCTTAGTAAAGGAGAATACTACTAAAACACCCCAACTCCTCTACCAACACTACTCTACACAGTTAAAAATGGTCTCTGTATTGGGTACTGGGTAAATAAACTGTTTATACTTGAATATAGAGACGACTTTAATCACACACCATTGCATGCTGCAGGTAGCTTAAATTTATTCTCCAAAGAATCATAGTATAAAAAAAAAAAACAAAACTGCCTAGGCAATAACACATTTGTGTATGCACACATACCAATATATTAGCTTAACTTGAAGTCATTCAGTCCAATTCTGAGAGTGAAAAAATAGAAGTAACTCTTGTAAGAGAACCATATAAAGAGTCAGGAAAAATATTTCCATTTTTCTCAGAATTTTATTTATGTATTTTTCTGGGGAACACTAAATGGGGAAAGACATACGCAACATCAAGGCCTCGCCAACCTTATTACATCCAGGTTTCCCCAGGAGCCTCAAAGGACAGAATTAATAATTTGCTCTCCTCAAAGTTACAGGGGATTAGTTGGGTAAGGGGAGGAAGGAAACACCTCCAGGACATCTCTTCAGCCCCAAATGTATGTTTACCCCATAAAAAAAAACCTTGCAAACTGAAGATACTACTATTCCTCCATCTTTATTATTCTCAGGGCAGAATAATAAACTCATCTGAAAACAAGTATCATTGCTCATCTGCTTCACTACAACAGTGGCACGCTTGGCTTGATCATCAGTTAAGATGCTGACTGAACATGGAAAGCAGGATAAGGAGCCTCCACACATTATACTCCCTGTCTGAGCTGCAGGACAGCAACTTCCACCTAGCGTGCACTATGGGGAGTAGAAGGGTGTGTTTTGGGCATTTTCAGCTGAATTCTGACAAGAATTTAAATATGCACCAACTTAAAACTTTAGCACTAAGAAAATCTTTTAAGATTAAAAATGTATGAAGTAATGTAAAGACACAAACTTAAAAGGCTGGCCAAAGTGAATTGGAAGCAGGAAGCAAAAAAAAAAAAAAAAAAAGTGATCTTTCATACCTTAGCTCTTAAAATAGCAGTTAAGTATGATGCCATGTCTGAAAACCAACTCCCGTCTGTCTTAGTGGCTGTACTTATCTCTCTAGATAACTAAGATTCAAGGACAAAAAGATCAAGCCAAGTCAGGGTGTAGCTGGCCCTTTAGAGATACAGCATTCATTATGGAACAAAATTTACATTTTTATGAAGAACAGCTACACGGAAGTGATCTCTAAGAAACTGGAGGGCATCTGACAGACAGAGAAATCACTGTGATATCATTAGATGAACAATATAAAAGTAAAGTAAATCCTTCTTTACTAGGTTAAGTCTGCTGACATTTCAAAGACTGGAATATAAAGTATTTTAAGCAGGGGGATTGTGGCACTGAACAGGAATTTAGCGCCAGACTCTATGTAAAGGAATACATGGAGTCTAACTTTGTATTAGACTTAAAAACATTAGGACATGTTCAGAAGAACACCTTTGTTATAAGAACACTGTAGCTAAGAAAAAGTTCATAACCAAATCAGCAATAATTACCCTAGTGGTCAGTTGCCTTGGACCATTCTCTAGAATTGGCACTTCCTTTAAATATGAAAGCCTATCTGAATACCAGAAAAGGATAGTGAAGTATCTAACAACTCGCCTTTAAGGTACATCAGAGAATTTAGCTTGAAGGACTGGAAGTGCTCCAAGGTTCAACAATGTTTAATCTGCTCTGTGGCATACAGTTGAGAGGGTCTGAGTAGTGCACACAGCATATTAGAAAAGTTCCAAAGGTCTTTCCTGAAGCAACATGACACTGACCTATGAGCATTTTTCCCCTGTCAAGTATCCAGCGACACTCAAGACGCCAAGGTCAGCGCAAAAGCATGTTAAAACTCTTTCATGATGACTGACAGTATAGAAATCATCCCAGAGGCTACTGTAGCAGTAACAATGAAAAACCAAGGAAAGGTTTCTGTTGCAGCTGATTCATATAAAACTTAAGTTTTGTTGAATCTTTATTTAATGCAGAGTTCAGCCCTCCATTTAAGAAGTGACTATGCTGTAATTGCATATTAATTAATGATATGTTTAAGTAATATGCAACACACTTAAAAAGCTCAAACTCTATTTTAGTATGTTTTGACTATTTCAAACACCTCACATTGAAAAGTTCAGTTTAATCAGTATCTATTGTGCAAATAAAGCTTGTGTACACAGTACAACCTGTACTGCACACAGACTTGTATGTCATTTAACTTGTGTTTAAACTGAACATTCTAGTACTTCTAATACTTTCACCTTACATCTTTCCAAATCGGTTAATCATGATTTAATGAGTTAAGCATAATAATGCTGTCCACAAATGCTCTATCATCAGAATTCTCTACATAAAACCAATCTTACCTACTGGTCAAAGGCAACTGCTGTTACCTGTCTTTTGCCTAGAGCTCAAGCAGTTTTAATGTCTTAAGTACATTACCATAATGTACTATTGCAAGTTAAATGTCTTTTTTCCATCCTCTGAAAGAACATGGAAATTTTATTTGGCTTGTAATTCAATCAACTAAGGCTTTAGCAAATCCCTGTTTTTCCAAAAGAATTATATCTTCATTACCAGAATACATTTTTACTGTTTGAAATCTATGACCTTGCTGAGATACATCCAAACTTTAAACATGGGAAACCTGACAACTGTAGGTGTTAATCTGAAAGTTACCTCATCTTACACATGGATAAACTGCTTATGCCTTTTGAGGTGACAAGCAGACAAGAGGTGAAAATTTAAAATCAAAAAGAAAGAAAGATGATTTTCTTATAACCATGCAGGTGCACATAATAGGGACCAAATTCCCCATTTTCTCTATACTGAAAGCAAGAAATGTGAAAGGAATACTAAAAAAAACTGTATCTTGTTTGGAAATACAACTTCTAAATAAATATTCCACTAGCCATCATGGAGAAGCCACTGAATAAAATTATCTAAGAGACAACAAATAGAGGACTTTTGACATCTTTCTACATCTTAAAAAAGCCTAAACCAAAACAGCGGTTACATAGTACAGATTTGAGAGATGGCAAAGAGGACATACACATAAAATATTTTTCAGGCAGCTCGTGGGATAACAGTGAGTGAATAAGTTCAGAAGAAAACTGGAGCTCATGCACCAAGTATAGCTCTTCTGACAGCGGTATTAATGTGCAGGAATTAAAACCAGCACCAATAAGAGCACTAATAACTTCACATATGGAAGAACTTAGGAACAAGAGAATTTTGAAACTAAATTCTAAAATAAAAAGCTTTATAGTATGCCTACATGTGACCTGTATGCTTACACATAGAAATGAGCAGGAACATTCCATTTTATGCCATCTTTTATTTAGTGAATACGGTAACTCTTGATAGAGTTCATCAGTCAGCACAGACCTCATACCAAGTTCTGACAAGTCTCCTCCACTTTCAAACCATGTATACAGTTAAAAACTAAGTACCATTGAGTACTTTAATATCTGTCTTAAAAACTACTGCAATGGGAGGGGGGAGGAAGGGAGAGAAGGGAAGGCAATAAGAGGGAGAGGAAAGGAGAGGAACTGGAACAAAAAAAGGAAAAAAAATCCCAAACTACCCAACACCAAAGGTTTCAAAACCAGGCACATAAACTCAGAGCTCCCTCCCCTACACCTAGATAATATGCAGACAATAACTACCAGTATTTTTACTTTGCATTTTCCAAATACACATACACATGCTTATGCACAGTACCCAGTACTTGCTTTCAACTCAGTTGTAGAGCTTTTGTATTTTAATATATAGTATGCAAAATATAATCACAGGTTCTTTTGCCTGAACATGGAAGACTATCTGAAGATCGGAATTAATTTGAATTTCAGCTTCTTTGGTTTGGGCACACCATTAATGAGGGAGCAAAATAATTGAATATGCTGTTATTGAACTGTTTGATGAAGTATTTTATGACTACTTCTCCTGCAAGACAAAAGAATGATCCACTCAACAACAGATCATAATTTTTCCCCAGGAACAAGAATTTTTAGGCTACAAAATCAAATTAGCCAAAACAAGCAAAGTTTCAATGTAACCAGCAGGGCACTGGTGACTCAGCAACATTTATGATCCTATGATTCTATGACTCTTAGCAACATTTCCACGCCTCAACCCAACTGTGTTGATAACAATTTGCTAAGGTGGGAATGGTCATAATATCACACAAACAGGCAACTTAAAATAATGAGTCAGCACTCTGAATGGGGAGAAGTGGGGGAGAAGCGAGAACAAATCTTCCTTTTCATTTCTGCCATATATATACAAAAATCGCACTTATACGCACTGCAGGCAGGCAGTAGCTGCTAGTGTAACTAACCACTGTCATACATAACACATCGACTAGAATGAACACTCAGAGATTTAGATTGGAAGTATGCCAACAGTTAAGAATTTTTTTAAAAACAATTAATGAAAAAAATCTTAACCTTTTTTGGAAACAATTAGCTTTCAGGCAAGTGTCATTTATAGCAGACCCCAATGAAAAGCAGAAGTTACTTATGAAAAGAAAATTTTTGTTTCAAGTCTTGAATTATAAAATGTATATGTACATAGAAAAGTAAATACATATAACCCGCATATGTATCACCATAAAAGAGCTTACAGTTCTTTGTGCTTCTCCTCTGCCAAAATTTGGTCGTTTGGCTTCAGCCCGTACCTTGAAAAACAAGATAAAATACAAAGCAGTTTGAGAACATAGCTATAAAATGCACTTTTATGGTTTCAAACTGGCAAATTATTAAACAACATATATTTGTTGATTCAGGTACCACAAGTTACTGTAAAGACAGCAGTAAAGTTTCCTAAAAAATTTAGGTTATGTTTATTAAGTAAATTTAACATCACACATAAAGCATCTGCTTTATATCACAGCTTCAAATTAGATCAAGTACTTTGGCTTGCTATATACCCAAAATCATTACACTATATACCACAAACTGTACATAGATAATACAGACAACGCAAACATTAAAACTAACTGCAGTGTTTCCACCCGTACCAAATAAAACTATTATAATCAATACTAAAAACATTGTATAGAAAAAACACACTTTCAGAACAGGCTGTTTCAGCAAATTTCTGCAGTCCATACAGGCAACTTCTGATCAAAGTGAGAGCTTGAGAGAAAAAAAAAAAAAAAACAAAAAAAAAAAAACAAAACAAAACACCAAAACCTTTCTTGGCTAGCTTAACCTAATAGCAATTTAACAGAATAGGTTGTCTACACTACCTGAATCAGAGGGCAAAAGGAGCCCAGTCTGCCCCAGCACAGGCTACTCCTAGTTGTGCTGCAGACTGCACTGTCACTCACTTAACTTATGAAGACCTTTAAGAAGTGGCCTCACTTTCATTCTGCCTCAGAGCAAAATCTTTTGTCATCTCAAAATATTCCACAAATCTAACTGCTATGGTTTCCTGTAGGGTTGGGATTTTGGGGTTTGGGGGTTTTTGGACTGATTGCTTTTAAAGAGAGTCATATGTAACATAAGCAACTAAAAGTCAAGTGTCCACTTCCTAATTCTGCAAACAGCTCACTGCTCACACTGCATGTTTCCACTGTCCCTTTGCCCTGTTTTTGTTCTTGCTCCAGTCAACTACAGAACTATAAATTACACCTCCTCAGCAAAGATTCTGGTCATCAGCCAACTACAATCAAGCTATCTTGCAGATTGATCTTTTGTTTCAAATAAACAGATAAAATGTATGATTGGTATTCCTTACAACATTTTCTGATGATACTCTCTGAAACTCATTTTTTTCAGCATCCATTTAAAATACGAGCATCAACCCATACACATTTTCAAGCTCACTACTGCAGCACTCATATATAAAAGACTCATTTTTCTTGTTTACTTTGCAGGGACTACCTTAAATTATTTGCCACAGTATCGTGCTGACTTGCATCCATTTATCCAGTTTGCTGTTAAATCCTTCTTGTAGTCACCTCTTACCAGGATACAGTGGGGTCCACCCCTATTCTCTTTCTAAATGTAGGGTTCGCATTTGGTGCTTACAGGAAGCAGACTACACTGTAACACACTGGTCAATAACAGATTCAGAACGTGGCTAAACTGCGGCATCTTTTTTATAGTTCACTATACTATCAGTCTTTAGTCACTAGTTTTAACTTCCACTTACTTCCAAATTGATGCTTTCTGCAGTGAACAGTATAAGGCTACTTTTCCTTAATAAAAAAGGGCTCAGCCCAATACCAGTCTATTCATAATTCTGCTACACCTCTCTGATATCTCCATTTGTCATGTCTCAATAAGCATGTTATTGATAGAAAATACTCACATATAGGAGAAAAATCAAAGAGCTACCAGGAACTTCTGAAAGGGACATCCTTCAGAAGTTAAAGGACATTAACTCTTCTTATGCAACTTGCCATCTCGCTCCAAATGAAATCAGGTTGGTTGCCAAAAGTATTTGCCTGTCCTAAGACAGATAAACGCTGCCTAATATGCAATTCATTTTGTAAATGGAAATCATCTGGCCCATTAAAGCCACAGCCCACATAAAGTCACAACCATTCTTCACTAATGTTACACAGCATGCTTTTCCTCTGACTAGAAATCAAGACTACTTCAGCAAGGACTGAATACAATTTTATCCGCTGAGGCTACAGATATATTAAAAAAAAAAAAAAACAAACCAAACAAACAAAAACCCACAAAAAAAAACAACCAAATAAACCCCTTCACTCCTTACTCATACTCATAAGTCAGCTACAACAAAAACTACATAACATAATGGGAATGCTGTTTAACAGATGTGTGATTTTCTCCTTGGGTACATTACAGACATACCACAGAGGGGTGCGGAAGGGACATAGTTGCTAACCCTGAGGTTTGCAGAACGGTGCTTCGGTGAACCTTAGGTTACCTAACCTTTTTCACCACCACTCCCTTCCTTCACCATGACCATGGCATTTTAAAATTATTCTTCCTTTACCCCTGAAGATACTGCTTTGACAGCAACTTGTCAAAGTATATTTCCCACAAAGGGACATGCTTGTGGAGTTCAAACCTTTATTAGTACTCCATGCATTAAGACAGGATTCATATTATATTGCATACACAGATGAAGTATTTAATAAATTTAAATATGCAACCAGCACAGTGTACAGCTTACATACTATTTCCCAACATATGTTTCGTAGGCAAGGTTGATAAGCACCAGTTGGCTCTTCCTAACTGGTGGCTAGATTTGGGAAAATCTCTCTAAAAAACTTAGGAGCCAAGGATACTAAGCGCAAAATCAAAACTATAGAATCAAAAAATTTAAAATAGGGGCATTTAAAACTATCTAAGCAACCAGAACATAATGTACACATATACACACGCCTGGTATTGAACTACTAAGAGACAAGCAAATATACCATGGAAATAGGCAAATGAACTAAAGGGACCACAGTTTCACTTCTTTTTCCTGTTTTCTGCCCTATAAAATTCAAAGCTCTACACATCCTAGAATGCTAAAGTGATTACTCTTTTCAACTATCCAGTACCAAACTGTGATAGTTTCCAAATGTTAGAGTCTTTTCGTCACTGCTCATGATGACGTTAACCTGGAAGCACACATGTAGCTCTGTACTTAGCTGGAGTCCTCCCACCCAGCATCTGCTGGGAAGAGAAACCACAGTGGATGTTGTTCTGCTGGCAGGGATGTGTGGAGAGTCTGGCACCAGCCTAGCCTCTGTTTTCACGAGAACAAAAGCAAATTAAGATCTCTGGGCTTGTTAATACATTGGCTTGGACGCGTGAAATGCTAGCTTGGAAGATGGGGCACATGTGCTGCTGTTTTGGGACTGGATACTCGGGTGACATAGTCTAGTGGAAAGTTTTCCTGCCCATGGCAGGGGGGTGGAACTAATTGATCTTAAGGTTCTTTCCAATTCAAACCATTCTATGATTCTATGATTCTAAGATCCTATTTCAAAAGTGACATGCAACGGACTGCACCAAGACTGTAGCTAAGTGTCAAAACAAACAAGTAAATTTCAAAAATTATATATTTGAACACTTTGATATGTCATTCACAGACATTTGATCTACTGGAAGAGCAGTCAGTGTTCCAGCCACCCCCTTCAAAATGTCAGCTGCACATAGTCATGTAGATGGACAGAAAAAGTTCCCCAACTACAGCAATTATCACACTGCACAGCTGCATATTGCCACCCAACTGGCACAGCTGCCTACTCAGATACTCACACCCAAGCTCCTGAGCATCACAACCCATGGCTTCCGACAGCCCAATATGCTTGCTGATTGTACCTCAGGTGAAACTTCCACTTTGAGAAGACAGCAGCTTTCTCTTCAAACTCAGTTCCTTAAGGCACTTCTCAAGCCACTTCTTGCAGTTTAGCCTCTAGATGTCATTGTACCATAGTTGCTCCAACATACTCTTCTCTGAACAAAGCTCAAGTGACCTAACTGCAGATAGGAGCTAACAGATACCATTATTCTAGCATCCATTCCCTAAACACAGTTTCAATGAGAAGCTTTACACTGCTTCACATTACCCTTTTCAGTGTCAAATTAGTTGTTTTTTTTTTTCTAACAGCATTCTTTCCAACCTGATTACAAAAAGAAAGGCTTAGACATTTAACTTAACAGGACAGACAAATAAGCAAACTAATCCCCTATGTTTCATCAGGAAACAAAGACCCAGCTCCAATTTACACACTGGAGAAGCATCTCTCTTGTTCTTTGACTACAATAGGGCTGATACAGGATGTCTAAATTTGCCTGCTGAGCAAGGTGATTTGAATGCCCCCATTAGTCCCTAACTTCATAATTTCAGAACAATAACAAACTGGGGATATATTTCACTAAGAAAAATCTTTAAATGAATTTGAATTATCAGGGATGTTTTCAACTTCCCAAGACAAAGCTATCCTGAACCTCTCAATGTTTTTTCCTCATTTGATGACTGTAACCGATAGCTCTACCAGAATTCAGACCTGAACGTAACGTCATTTTCTTCCTTCTCAATTATGCTTCCAGAACCAAATTTTATGTACATGCAGATATGTACATAATAACAAGCTCAGCCCCCCTAAAACATTAATTATAAATTCACGACTACATTAATCTTAAGTCTCTTCCCTTTGCACAAGCCTGAAAATAAAGTGGCACGGACACAGACTAAAATTATTGCAGGCATTCTGAGGACAGGTATTACACAGAACCAGAATGGTGTTAAGGAAATTTGGCTGTACATACAGCTAAATATACTCTATCAAAAAAAAAAAAAGAAGAACAACACCAGTTGGAAAAGTTTTATTGTGTATAACAGCTCAAGATACAACTCTGACCAACACATTCTATTTCATTTTAGGGCTACAAAAGCCTCAGTGAAAACAGCATATTCTTCTCCTCTGCAGCTACATGACTAGTGAGGCTGAGGCTGCTATGTCACACTCAAGATCCAGGACAACAGGGAATGGCTTTAAGTTGCCAGAAGGGAGATTTAGATTAGACATTAGGAGAAAAATCTTCATTACAAGGATGGTGAGACATTGGACCACATTGCTCAGAGAAACTGTGGCTGCCCCATCACTAGCAGTGTTCAAGGCCAGGTTGGATGAGGGTTCGAGCAATCTGGTCTAGTGGAAGGTATCCCTGCACATGGTAAGGGGCTTGGAACTGGATGATCTTTAAGGTCCCTTCCAACACAAACCATTCTATGATTCCACCACTTCCCTAGCATTCATGTACAAGTTTATTATCTCCATTTCTGGTTTTGCAGATTTGTAACATTTTTATTAAGCTTTTTTAATTTTTTTAGGCATAGTAGAGAGCATGTAAGTTCAGCTTTAACTTCCACAATGCATTTTTATGATCTTTCTGAAATGATAATCCTACAACTCAAAGTTTCCTTTATTTCACACCTGTTAATATGAGATAGTACGAAAACTAATGTGGTTGGACTCTATGCAGCATTTGTACAATAATGTTTTTAATGTAACAAACAGCTGTAAGGCATGGCTGGAAGGTTTAAAAAAATGGCAACAGACCTTCATCGCTGCAAAATTAACTCACTTTTCAAAATTTCTGACTTGAATCCACCAACCAAAGCAAAAGCCTATACAGAAACAATAGCTTAAAATTGCACAGATATCAAATTAAAAATCAGCACAGACGTACACGGCCCTGCTTGGGCCAGGAGAGCTAAGATGAAATCTGCCTCATGCAGGCTACCCAGAAACAAAGTGGTACAAAAATCTATACACGTATCAGAGCAGTATTTTCGTTTAAATTTTCAAGAACACTTCTGAAGGAAAAAGATGCAAGAGATAAAGGATTTTTTTTTTTTTTCATTAACTATCAACATGTGTAGTCAGCATAAGAAAGGAGACTGAAACTATTTCAGTAATACAAAGTTGGGACAGCAAAGTACCCTAGGAAACTCTAAACATGTATCTGTGCAGACATTCCTCTGCCTTGTTTGATGTACAAATAAAAATAAACTTTTTGCCACAGTACATGGCTCTAACCTTTCTCCCCTCTAAATGGACTTGAGCTCTGCTATTCCATAAGCTTACTGTACTTCATGCGCTTTGCTGCAGTTACTGTTTTAAGTATTTCCCAGACTGATTAAAAATGGAAAGTATGAAAGGGTAAATTTCCAACATGTTCTTTGAACTTTGCAGAAAAGTCATCAAAAAAAAAGGAACAGAGTGTGATTTCTCTGTCAGAGACCTTAAGTATGTTGGTTGTATTGACTGGACAAAACAAGAATTTATACTATACTAGGCTATGCTTCACCACTAAAATACCTTTTAAGACAGAGTTCTGCATAAGCACTTTTTCATAAATTTTTAACAAGGCCATTAAGAAACCTTAAGAACTTCAGTATAGTCTTGTATTTCAAATAAATCTAAAGAAGTTTCTGTGAGAATGATTCAGCAGTAATGTCACCTTAAAGTGATGTTTAGGCTACTTTCACTGTTCTAAAAAAAGAAATGCAGTCCTTTTTCTGTTGTTTTTTTCTTAATTATTTATCCTGTAAAAACTAGGACAACTGGCCTGTGGGGACACTGGTACTCACAAGTCCTCTTTCAGGCTGTATTGATCGCTTTTTACCAAATGCAGTTAACACATCCCACAAGATCTTTCAGGTCAGAAACACAGCCATGTGTGAATCTGCTACAACAGTGCATCCTCGTGAGCATTTACAGACCAGTGCACACAGCAAGCCCAACAGAAGCTTGCAAAATATTTATAACACATTAGATTTATGGGGGATGGGTATAGAAGGTCAGTCTGTTTCTCAACTTCCATCTCCAATTTATCAGCCACAATGAGTAATGTTGCCACAACTGCCAACTCCATTTCTTATGACTTGATCCGTCAGAGATCAAAAGGCCATAAGTGAAATGCTTTTCCTACAATAATAAAACACTACCTAACACAAGGCAGTATTTCTGCATTTTTGACAAGGCAACAGTTGCTCAGAAATTTTAGTTAAGTCTCATGTAGCCTCACTCTTCTGATTAGCCTAGGAATCTTTTCCATGTACACAAATATGGAGTTTAAGTACCGCGACTTGTATTTGTTCAGATCATTACTTTAAGCTTGCTAACCAGATTTTAGGAGCTGTGCATTTTCTAAATCAAGTTGCAAATAAAAAACTCAACCTAGATCATACCTTACAGCATAAATTCAGCAGCCAATTCATCAGACCAGATATGACCAGCTAAATCAGAATTAAATTTTTGTGTAACTAACACGTACACACACCCTAGTGAAAATATTTGTTTTAATACATCTCCCCATTAAAAAACAAAACAAAACAAAACAACAACAAAATCCAAACAAAAACAACAAACCACAAAAAACAGTCAAGGGCTTTGATTCATATCCTGAAAGTTTGTCTCCTGCCTGATTTACACTGGTTTTATTCCATCAGCTTAATACGTCTGCTTTTTCATTTTTTTCCATAAATTCCTCTGTTGCTTTGCTATAGTCTTCCAGTTTCACCATCTGAAAACCACTACACTCCCCATTCTTTCTAAGTTTCTCCCATTTTTAGCCTCTCTCCTATTCCTAAACAGGGCAGCTGGTTCCCCCCTACCTTTCCA
Organism: Forpus xanthops; assembly: GCA_032466535.1. Taxonomy (NCBI): domain Eukaryota; kingdom Metazoa; phylum Chordata; class Aves; order Psittaciformes; family Psittacidae; genus Forpus; species Forpus xanthops. The sequence goes on from JASSUY010042278.1 coordinate 44,136, forward strand.
CATTCTTTCTTGGTCTCAAATCGAGAGCAACACAGAGAGCCCTTTTACATTAATTTGTTTTCAATGACAGCTGATTATCATTTATTGTTACTGTAGGGTCATCTTGTATGAATTAGTTTTACTGAACAGACACTGCTTTGTTGCAAAATACCAAATTGTAGCCCAGAATCATTTCCTTGAAAGCCTGAAAGATTGAAGAGGGCTTGTATGATGGCAATACAGTCCCAAAAAAAGCCTGATTCCAGAAAAAACTGCAGTTTACAATAGTCCACTTATACCAACAAAAGACAAAACTGCTTAAAAGACTTTTCAGACATCCCTTTAGGAAAGTATTAGAGCTGTGAGAGAATGCACATCTCTGATAAACCTCAACATGGATCAGCACTAGACCAAATACTATCTATGCCACATGTTTATGAGTGATTTGAAGTTAAGTACAGTAGCTACTGATGAAATACATAGGTGACAGCAGACTGGAAAGGGTATGTGAAACAAAACATTCTATTAAACGATAAGACAAACCCATTCAAACACAGCAACTTAAAAATACAGACAGATGCAGAGCCAAGAAGGTAAATAAAAAGAATAAAAATATGGAGCAGGAGTAAAGGCATCCCACAGAGCAGTAACTTGAAGAGGGAAACCAGGTGTCATAATCTGTAACTAACTCAACCTTAGCTTCTGATTTGTGTCAAACACTGAAGACATCACTGAACTATTTTAATACAGAAACAGGAAAGAGCAAACCAACCAAACAAAAACAAGCAAAACAAACAAAAAAAAAAAAAAAAAGAAAAATAGAAGGTTATGATATTTTTATCTTAAGACTGTTGAAAATAAATTACTTCACAGTTATCAATGACAAAGAATCAAGTATGGTTAGGGAATGAGCATGCAGCACTGTCTTGGCAGAGAATTACACTGCCTAAAGAAACAAAAGTATCTGGCTAAGGTGCAACTCAAACCACAGTTCTTTGCCATTTCATTTATTTAAAAAAAGCCAAACACTGCTACTGGAACAGAAATATCAGGGCTGAGATAATGAAGGACCATCTTGAAGAAAGTATCAAGAAATTTCTCGTGATTTTGTTTTTACCCAGTTATTAGTACCCAGTTCCTGTGTACTGCTATGACTGGAGTCTTATCTGGCTGCATCACAGCATGTACAAACCCCTTTATGTATAAAAAAATAAAATTAAAAAAAAAATTAATTTCTGAGTGAAGGGGATCTCAAAAATATTAACAGAAAGTTGGGGTTTTTTTGGTGCGGCTTTTGTTTTGTTTTGGTTTTTTTTATACAATACCTATTATGGAAGATGGATTTAAATTTCAACACAAAATTAACTTAAAGTACACCCCTAAAACCTAAGAGAAAAAAGAAATAAAGTCATTGATGGCATAATTAGAAGCATTTTGTTTCCTCAATTTCTTACATGGATATGATCACTAATTCATGTACAAATGTTACTACGTATAGTTTTTTCTAGCATTTTTACCCTGTTGGTTGCTGTTTGGGTTTTTTGGGTTGGGGTTATTGTTTGTTTGCTCATTTCCCCTTGATCATCATTTTCCTAAACAGTGGCTTCTAAATTATTCAGTGTAATAAGATAGACTCCCTACTGATAATATGGTTGGAAATCAGGACTTTAATCAGCTATTAATATTGCAGGCAGATTTAAAGGGCTTTTGAAATTGGAGTCAAAACAATAATAGGTTTAAATGATTAAAAGGGATTAAGGAAGCCAGGAAAGTTCAAAGCCTATTAATTACCAGATTGCAGAAAACTATGATCATTTAACAGGGTCAGCTCTATCACTCTAGACTTAAGCAAAGAGTAGTGGTCCTGTCAAAACAGTTTTCTTAGATATAAACTAGTGAGCTAAAAGTTTAAGACATGTAAGCACTGCAGTATACAGCTGAAATGTTGGGTTTTTTCACTAACAATTTTTGAAGTATGGAACTGCAAACACCTTTTAAAAAGCTGCCCACACACTGTACTTTTATTAAAATAAAACAAAACAGCTTTATGAATTTATACTCATTACACTGGTAGAAATAGGCTTTAGTGACCCTTAGCAACTCCATCACAGAATAAAACATTAGTTCAATTTGGGCAGAACTGTGGGCAGTTCTGCTTATAGACTGAGCTCTTTAATCTATTCTTTTCATATTATTCCTTTGAGCCTTCAACATTTGAACAATTTCTTTAGTCATACCAGTCATTTTGCATTGCTTCTGCTCTCAAGTCATAACCTAACCTTTACATAACGATTTTCTTTAACCAAGAGTATACATTTGTTTGTGGTTGGATCCATTCTGATTATAAACACAAGCAAGCTTTAACGATTTTGCCTTAAAGTTTCATTTACATAAAAGCTTAAAAAAAAAAAAAAAAGGTACATAATCTGAACAGTAATAAAACAAAGGGCTCCTTTTCTCTTCATACTTACGCACGTTAACTTGCTGTGACCACTTTAAAATTTATTGCTCTGCAACAGATCCTGTCAGCACTAGTACTGAAGATTGTTAAGTACCTAGCTGCTGGATGAGGTCTGCTTTGAAAAGGAAATTGTAACAAAGTATCATTCGGCAAAGTCAGAGTACTGTAACTGTGGACACAACCCTGAGATTCTCCTGCATTCTACACATCTTTTTATTCATTTCTTCTGAATAAATACTCTCTGTATGGAAACCAGCACCAAGTCTTGCACACCAGATAAATGTTTGTTTGTTTTGTTTTTTTAAAAACCTAGCTTAAGATGTATTTTTCTGTACAATGTCATTCTGTTTGTGATAGGCTAGGCAAAAGTATCAATTCCATTCTATCACTGCAATCTAAATGAGTCTTCCTGCTGCCTGAAAGCTAGATGTCTTCCATCATCTGTTTGCACCTAAGCACTTGTTACAGGACAGTTCAGTTTACTGAACTTAATTTAGCTTAAAATGAGAATTGTCAGGAAATCCATGCGCCTTAATTTGCCTTCTCCAAGACGCTTTTTAATACCAACTAAGGAAATAGCAAGCTACAGACAAGCATTGAAGCTACTGTGAAATTCCAGCCATGCTGAAAAAAAAAAAAAAAATTATCCAAGCCACTAAAAGCATTACCTTTATTGGAAAAAAGGTAGCATAAAGAAAATGGCAGAGCAGGTTTATTTACTGCACTGAAAATTTTAACTTCATGCTAACAAATGAAGGTGCAATACTAAGACGGAGATTCAGGGAAGAGCTCCTGAGAGATAAACTTATTGCAGACATAATAAGAATGCAATTACGGATTCTGGGAAGAACTCTTTCTCCCTTTTGCCTCTAGCCATAGCCACTGTTTTGCATCTTAACCCTTCACCACAGCAGCAGCTGCAACACAAAGCCCAGACACCCAAGGATCTGGCAGAGGAAAAAGGGACCAAGGTATTTGGACAGTTCCTGCCATTTACTGGAAGCCCAGAAGAGCTTCTCACTTTGGCTGAGTAACAGTTTTGTCCCAGGGCTGGCTGTAAAAAAAAGGTGTTTCAAGCAGTTCTAATTTTCTGAGTCAACATAAAGTTTAAATTCAGTATCCTTCCATTGTGTAAAGTTGACAGGCTTCTTTTGTTAACCTTTAACCCCAACTTACATATAAAATTTGAAATGTCTTACTTTTCAAAACAAGCCAGCTACACCCTCAGATGTTCTTGGCTAAGCAGATATTTGAATTTGGTGCTTTCGAAACAAAAAGCTAGTAATTACTAAAGCAACTTGCTCATCTTCATTTAGTATCTGAATGGCAGAATCTGTTGATAAAACTCTACAGTTTGTTTTAGCTCATACATGCTAACTTTAGCAAAGGTGGCAAGATAAAGTTTTTTTTCCCTTACATAAAGGACATACCTAATTGTCAGCCCACAATCCTCTGAAAGGTGATTTCCAACAACTCTGAGTGTGTGGAATTGAAATCTAGATCACAAATACCACAGACACTAAAACTGAACCATACCTAATCAAAATACACATCCAAACATTTTACCTAATGCAGACCAACTAACAGATGTGTTCTGGTCTGTTGTTATTTAGTACTGGTGTATGTAACAACACAAGCACAATCCGAAACCTAAACAGCTTCAACAAAATACCCTGGAACACACTTTTGCAAAAATAAAGTTACAGCAAACAGATTTGAGGGAAGGTCTTGGACTTCTTTACCACACAGCAACTCCACAACAACAGCTCTTTAAGAGACGCATGATATTCTGAAACACTTCAACTCTTCTACTGGAAGTTTAAAGTAGAATTAAAAAATGAAAATAATTTGTATGTTAAAAAATAATTCATTCAGCTTGCAAAACCACGGAACTTTTCTGAGAACTATTTTTGAGCTAAAAAATATACCATTGTTTTATAGGATTTGGCACAGGTTCAAAATAAGAATTTAATGGCACAGCAGGACACACAGCACAAATACCTACACCAGCAACTGATGAACTCATAACCAAGTCTCATGCTAATAATTACAAAAAGAACATGCTACACTTTGACAGAAATATTCTATCATCCCATTAAAGAATCAAGGGTTTGTAAAATGAAAGACCTTCGTACCCAGCTCTGCATTTAATCTGAGCCTATTAGGGAACTGCATGCTTCATGACACCTTGAAGTCTACGACAGGGATTTGCTCTCCAATAACTTGGGAGTGCCGATGGTTCTGCCCAGACAAAAATATAGTAAAACAGCACTCAAACAGCTAGGTTACCCTTCCACAGTCCTTGACTAAGGCAAAACCAGGAACACCAGTAATTAAGAGGAAGGCAGGCTGCCTCCACCCTCTCCCTGTGGCTACAACAGAGACCACAGGCCCAACACTCCAGAAATAAACAGGACAAGAAAAGGCAGAGTACAGAGAAGGCTTGGACATGGTTATGTGAGACCTCACTTGGAATACTGTGTGCAGTTCTGGTGTCCTCAACATAAAAAGGACATGGAACTGTTGGAACAAGTCCAGAGGAGGGCCACGAGGATGATCAGGAGACTGGAGCACCTCCCCAGTGAAGACAGGATGAGAGAGTTGGGGCTGTTCAGCCTGGAGAAGAGAAGGCTTCATGGAGACCTCACAGCAGCCTTCCAGTATCTGAAGGGGGCCTATAGGGATGCTGAGGAGGGAACTCTTCATGAGGGACTGTGGTGATAGGACAAGGAGTAACAGGTTCCAACTTAAACGGGGGAAGTTTAGATTGGATCTGAGGAAGAAATTCTTTAAGGGTGGTGAGGCACCGGAATGGGTTGCCCAGGGAAGCTGTGAATGCTCCATCGCTGGCAGTGTTCAAAGCCAGGTTGGACATAGCCTTGGGTGGCATGGTTTAGTGTGAGGTGTCCCTGCCCATGGCAGGGAGGTTGGAACTAGATGATCTTAAGGTCCTTTCCAACCCTAACTATTCTATGATTCTATGAAAATTAGAACTGAATTTCAAAAGCACAAAATCCCTCTCATCTTGATACATGTAACTTGGAAAGAAAAGCTATTTAGATTGCAAAATTGCAGGCCCAAATGAAAGAAAATAAATTTAGTAATGAGCACTATAATTAACTTAAATACCTCATTTTAAAAAAACTTCAGTTTTTCAAAAGCTGAACATATTCCAACCACTTCAGAAACACTCTCATTGAAAAGCCATCTTCCCTTAAGAAATGACAAATTTCATGTACAATAAAAAAACCTGAGAATCTGACAAATAATCGTTAATTTTTTATTGGACTTTTCTATTCCTCAATTCACAAGTGATCAAACTGTTTCAATGTGTTACTGTAGGAACTCCAAAAAAAAAACTCTAGCCTTTCCTGTGCTGTTGAAATTTTTGGTTTGGAAAAGCAGGATAGGAATGGAAAACAGTATAAAAATTCCATCTTATTACCCTGTAATTAAGAATGCCAGCTACCATACCCATGACATAAAACATAATTTTTACCTATTGTTTCCTAAATAAAAATACATCTTATAATTGTGCAATCAGGAAACTCTAAGAATAAATTTTTTTTGGTACAAGCAGCAAATACAGCATTCAAAGAGGAAGTTTTGCCATGTAGTTCTAGATCAACTCCAGTTCTCTACTGAGAAACCCAACTTCTTCCATCAAAGACTGATGATCCACAAGACTGATCTTCAACAAGTGTCTTTTAATATTATTGCTTAGTTTCACAGAGCTTTTTCACTTAAAATTCCTTGTTTGCACTGAGGAGGCAAATGGAACCCAGAATTTCATCCATCTGTTCCAGTGACACATCACCCTCATAGTAAATAACTTCTTCCTCATATCTAATCTAAATCTACCCTCTTTCAGTTTAAAGCTGTTACTCCTGATCCTATCCCTATATACCCTTGTAAAATTCCTCTCCAGATTTCTTGTAGGCTCCCTTCAGATACTGGAAGGTTGCTCTAAGGTCTCCATGCAGCCTTCTCTTCTCCAAGTTGAACAGCCCAAATTTTCTTAATCTATCTTTGTATGCGTGGTGCTCTGGCCTGCTTATTATCTTTGTGGCCCTCCCCTGGACTTGCTCCAACATCTCCACGTCCTTGTGCTGGGGACACCAGAGCTGGACACAATACTCTAGATGGGGTTCTCATGATAACAGAGGGGAAGAATCACCTTCCTCAACCTGCTGGCTGCTTATATCCTGTTTTATAGGTAAATAATCTTCTATCATCATTGTTTAAACTGAGTACACCCTGAAAACATCACAGCTCCTCATGCAAAACTGTCAGTGTATAGATAAATTTTTCAAATAGTCTTTTCCAAATGGAGCTTAACTAAAATCTTTCACTCATTTAAACCACACATTTAACTAAAAGCACTAGGAGAAATTATCAGTCTTGTAGAAAACTCTAATTACATTGTCAGGAATGCTACCAAATTTCTAGGCACATTAGTACTGAGAGGGCCTTTTTAAGACAGCCATCATTACTTTAAGTTTTTGCAAGGAAATCCTGAAGATTTTATTATTTAATCAGCAGTCAGATGATGTAATTTGCCTCAACAATTTCCACAATGTTCTATGTTCAGACTCTAAGATAAGCTAAATTGAATTCTACAGATAAAACTCAAAACCACAAGGTAATAATAAAACCCACAGCTGTCCAGCTTTCCTGTCAAATGAAACAATGCAAACAGATACTTTTAGTAAGAATCTTTCACAAGGACTATTGAAACAGTGGACCATCATATAGCAAGCTATCTTCCAAAAAGAAAAACAGGGGTAAATTTTCAGAGACAAATTTTAAAGGTATTACTAGGTACTTGCCATACATTCCGTACTGTAGAGACAGATAACACAATCCCCAACTCAAAGCAATACAAAACCCCATTAAACTCTCCCAGAGGGTTGATCAAGCATACAGAGTCAAACAAAACACATTAGCAAAACTGAAAATCCTGTAAGGTCGGGAGGGCTGAGGGAGTAGGTCATCCCCCACTTAAATCTATCAGCAAAGACTGCATCTGCAGTCTGTGCATTCTTCAATCCTGCAGCCTCCTAGTACAGAGCCACCACTTGTCTTGCCCAGCCTTCAAGCTCAAGCAAGCACATGTTTTGCAGAAGGACTTCTTTTTTGAATTGAAGCCTTAGGACTGTTGAAACCTGAGTGTGGTGAACAAAGAATCACTTTTGATTGTGTAAATGCCTTTAGACTGTGGGCCAAGAGTTAACTGCATGAATAGTGTTTTGATTTTATTTCATTTTTCTTGCTTTAGAAAATTAGAAGACTTCTGTTAAGATACAAGCAAAGGCAACTAACTGAAAATGTTCAGAATAACACATGTTGGAATAGTTAACAGATATACAGACCAACCTAAATTTAATGTAAGCAGATGTTTTTTTTCATTTCAGCCTCTTCTCAAACCTTTTCCTAATTTATAATCCAAATTCCCACAAGAGTGGGAAAAAAATCAAATATGCACATCTGCACTTCAATCACAGTGGGTACTACAACAGCCTCAAAACAGAAAGTTTAACTTAATAGAGGTCAACACTGCTCTATTAGTCAAGTTTCTGCTTAACTAATCCATCACCCTCCAACAGTGCACTGTGGTGCAGGGAGATAGAGAATGACCAAGCATCTTGGAACCTCCAGTAATGAAACTACTTTCAGTGCTACAAACAAGCTGGTAGCACACTGAAGGAGAACCACACACATACTTGTGAAATTACAGATCAAAATGATCTAGCATTTCTTCCTTCAGTGTGATATTTGGCCAGACACATCAAAAAAGAAGAAGAGAAAGTGTTCTTCAGGTACATAAACAGCAAGCAGAAACAGAAGGAAAACACTGGCTGCTATTAAGCAGGAAAAGGTGTCACCACTGTTGAATCACCAACAACACTGAAAAATCACAGATTTTCAACACTTCCTTCACCTCTGTCTTTACTAACACTGATGGACTCCAGGTCCTGGGAACAAAACCCCAGGTTCATGCAAACACAAACCCACCATCAATGAAGGAAGACTTGGTATATTAACTACCACATGAGCTTCACCCCGGCACATCAGTAGGCCCCGCCCGACAACATGAATCCAAGATTGTTAAAGAGAGCTGACTGACATTGTTGCAAGGTCACTCTCAATAATATTCAAGAGGTCACAGGTCCCAGAAGACTGCAGGAAGGCAAATACAATCTCCCACCTACAAGAAGGGCCTAAAGCAGGATCCAGGAAACAATAGATCCTTCAGTTCCTGGGAAAATTATGGAACAAATCCTCCTGGGAGCTATCACAAGTCAAATGAAGCACATGACTGGGAAAAGCCAGCATGGATTCACCACAAGCAAATCATGCTTGACTAACTTTCTACAACAAAGTAACCTGTCTGGCTGATGTGAGGTGAGCAGTGGACATTGCCTACCTGGATTTTTCCAAGGCTTTCAGTACAGTTTCCCACAGTCTCCTCCCAGAAAAAAATATGTTATGGCCTGTTTGGAAAGTGGGAACTAGCTGAGCAGACACATCCAGAGTGGTGGCAGATAGTTCCAACTGGCAACTTGTCACTGGTGGGATCCTCAAGAAATCAATATTGGGCCCAATGCTGTTCTATGTCTTCATCTCAATGACAAGATCAAATGTACCCTGATGAAGTTTGCCAATGATACCAAACTGAGTGGGGAAATTGATACTTTGTAAGGCAGAGCCATCCTGCAGGAAGACCAGAATAGGCTGACAGAACAGACTAATAAGATCCTTACAAAGTTCAACAAGGACACGTGTAAGGTCTTGCACCTGGGTAAACATAATCCAAGACTGCAGCACAGTCTGGGATCTACTTGGCTGGGGTGCAGCTCTGTGGAAAGGGAGCTGGGAGCCCTGGCAAGCAGCAAGCTTAAGATGAGTTAACCATGTGCAGCTGCAGCAACAAAAGCCAACAGGATGCTGGGTTACATCAACAAAGGCATCACCAGCAGAAATAAAGATGTAATTATCCAACTCAGGGCTGGTCAGGCCGCACCAGAATACTGTGTTCAGTTTTGGTCCCCACTATACAAAAACTACATGAGAGGCTGTAGAGGGTTCAGAGCAGGGACACAGAGATAATCAAAGGACTGGGAAAACACCGTATGAGGAAAGACTAAAAGAACTGGGTCTGTTCAGCCTTGAGAAAAGAAGGTTCAGAGCAGACCTCATCGTCATGTTTCAGTATTTAAAGGGTGGCTACAAAGAAAGCAAGAGGCTCTCTTTTTACAAGTCACATGGAAAAGATGAAGGGTAATGGACACAAATTATTCTTGACAAGATTCTGACTGGACACAAGAGGAACATTTTTCACAATGAGAACAATTAGCCATTGGAATAATCCTCCAGGGAAGCGGTGGATTCTCCCGTGTTGGATGCTCTCAAGATTCAGCTGGATGGGATCCCGGGCCACCTTGTCTAGATCTGCTTTTTTGCCAAGTTAGGTTGAACTAGATGATCCCTGAGGTCCCTTCCAACCTGGTATTCTGTGATACTCTCTTTTCATACATTAACCATCACCACCGCTCCAAAACACAAACACACTTTAAAGATCTCATGGATTTTTCCTCTCTCATTTATTCAAACCTGTTTTCCCAGGGAAGAGTAAGAAGTGTAACCCATTTCTTGGTACACAGGTAGTCTGTATTTACAACAGTGTCACAGAGAAGGCAGAGAAAAAAACTAACAGATGATACAGGACATAAAAGCTATTAAGAATAACAGACCTATACTGAGCACCCCTTTAATGAACTTGTGCAAAGACTGACACAGATCCTGGTTTTAAAGGGGGGAAAAAAAATAAAAAAAAAAAAAAGGAAAACAACACCCACACAAGGAGGAAAAGACTTGCTTCTTTGACACCTGGTTGTAAGCAATAATGTAGCAACTTGTGACCTGGGATAACAACGTTGATCAAATAATCAGTCTGGAGATGACAAATATAATTGAATATGGCATCCAGACTAGCCAATATACCTCACTTTATAAGATCATGGCTCTGGTCAAGAGCCCAGAAAATACAGCAAAATAAAGCAATAACATCCTTAACCGTGACATCATAAATAAGATATATCATAATTCCCCCTATCTCCACCCCTTTGTAGAAGCACAGGCTGAAAGATACTCACATGCTTATCCAGGTACTGGCAATTACAAATATTTTTCTTGCCTTCCCACCGGCTAATATGGGAAGATACAAGGTTTTCACATATTTAGAAGTTCCAAGACTAGCATAAAATAATGTTGTCAATATGGATTTCTCAATAACGATTCTCTCCACTTCCTTGATTCATGTAGCCATAGACTCACATGCTGAACAACAGCAAGAGAAATTTTGTCCATTCTGTGAAAACATGCTTCTCAAACACTGGATGTGCACTTGAGATGACAAGTAAAGACCATTCATTACATCCTAAAAATTAACTACGGTTAGGTAAATGTTAAAAACTAAGCATTTGCATAAGAGAGCACTCTAGGGGGAGCAATGAAATAGGTGCTATCTCTTAACTTTTAAGAGCAGGACACTGGAATATTTACATGAGTCAGCAATATTGAGTTTCTCTGTACTCTTAAAATGTTGTTGTCATGTTCATCAGAATTTCTTTGTCCACTTTATTGTAGTTTAATATATATAGTGTAGATTAAGTTATTATTAAGTTATTAAGTTTTAAATGCCTGTTACAGATGCAGTAGGTAAAAGAATCATTCCTGTTAACTGTCACAGATAGAACCAAGTACACCAAAAGCTTTCATGAATATCTGTTAGCAAAGTTATTTTCACAGATGAACATAGCTATAGTTACCTATTCACCTACAAAGCATTAATTCTTTTTCTATTCTTTCCCCTCCCACCCATAAAAAGCTGCTCATCAAGCAACTATCTCCTAGAAAAATTAAACAAAAATAAATAGGTTATTAAATTAATGCAAATCAAAAGGAGACACACACACCACCACCCAAAACCAGGCATTTCTGATATTTCTTTCATGCAGATATTCAAAAAACAAGGACATCAATGAATTACAATTTACTTCAAGACTGCTCTGCATCTATGTGAAAACTGAGGTTTTTTGAGGCATCTCCAGCTTTCAACAGTGCCACAAACATTGCTAATACTTTTTCACATTGTCTACCTGAGGAGAGATAAGAAATGACACCCAGAAAACGTAATGACCTGAAAAAGGCCAAATCTTCAGGCTCAGATAATGCCAGACTTCTCATGTACTCTGAAAAGCTCAGAAGGGCACAGTGAAGTTCTGTTGCGACATAAATTAAGATCACTTTTCCAAGAAATAGTCTAGGTGAGGCTTAAAGCTTTCCAGAACATGTCAAGAGAGTAAAGGACTTTCAAGCCCAGATTAAACTAAAATCCACCTTAAAAGAAAGGAGACAGGGCCAAGTCAAAAATACCAACCCTACCCTCCAATACTGCCCATTTCCTCAAACAAGTGTTACACGTCAGCAAAGCTGTTTTGAGTCTGCCAAGGGTAGGACTGCATTATGTATTTATTTTCAGGTTTATTTATAACATGATTGTAGGCCATTTGAATATTGTTGAGATGAACACTTGAGACTTCCTACACAATCTTACGCTGTTTCCATTTGCATTTTCTTAATAGAACTTACAAAAAACAATCCAGTGACAGGACTCATTGTACTATTCTCTCATTTCATGGACAATATACGTTGATTAAACTTGCAACATCAAGTCCTTTATCCTGGACAAAGGTATTTACTCTTAATACTTTACAAGTTAGACAAGAGGGGAGGATAAACTGGCAGAAACAGTGAAAAAATTAAACACTTAAAACTTTATGGGCGTTTAACTAAACTCTTTCCTCATTTTACTAAGCTACCTTCTCAAGTCAATGCCCAGCTGACTGAAGGTACCATTAAACATCCCCATCCATTGAAGAGGTGAGACACAGACTCCAGGCTTACTTGATCACTGCCAAGATACCAAAAGTTGACACTACATGGCTAGAGGCGAATGCACATCTTCTTTGATAAGAAAAAAACCAGTGGATTAGGCTGGTATGATAGACAATTTCTGTGTCATATGCTTCACACTCCTGAAATACCTATGTTCTTGAACCTCCCTGCAACATGTGAATAAATAACTTTATCCTAGCAGTTGTTCTACAGCTAGGTTTGCTATTTTATCTCCCTTCATAAGCTGAGAAAGCGTAGGATTTGATTCCCATTTCAGTATGTACTGCTAAAGGTACTTGGACTTAAGAGTAGAAACATGCTTGTCTGTTTGTTAGATGGACTACTACACATACACTCACAAACAGGGAGCTATAAATAAAATCAGGTATATGTGAAGTATGTAGTCAAGCTTCTCAGTTTTCAGGTTATTACCAGAGCTATCACACTATCAGCAGGTCCCCAGTGAAACTGTTGCTGGAGGACTTCTTACTGCTTTAAATAATGCAGTACTTCACAAAGGCATTTTGGCAGTACAGAAACGCTCACAGAACATATGTTGTTCCAGCGGGTAATTTAACTTGTCTGACAGTTCTCGAATTTCAGTACATAACAGTTCTAATTTTTAAATTAAATTAAATTCTGCAGAATACATCAGGTCCAGTGAAAAGCACGACATTGTCTTGCATAATTTCACTGCTGCAATATAGATCCACCACCTCTTTTCTGACAGCAATGTATAAGAATTAGTTGGAGGGGTACTGCTGAGTTGCAGACAGGGGCACTACTTATGTTCACAGCCAGGTTTTCAAATTATTTCAGTAGAAATGGAAGGAGGAGAATTACATCAGAATATTTCACAATTTCAGCAATCGAGTCTATGTCTTAAGTTTTCAAAATTCCAGATGTTTTTGAGAGAGATACACTGCATTACATTCTTGTATTTTGCCTCCAGCTTACAATATTAAGGTTCTCACTTAAACACACTTTTAGACAAAATTTGAGTGATAAAAAAAAATCCATTGCAATTACTGCTATTATTAAAAGCTTCAGAACAGAAGATATGCAGGTGACATTAAACATCCACAAATAAAAACCCTGCACCTTTTCTTTATTTGATGTGAAATTCATTACTGATCCAATATTCCCATTAATAACTAAAAGAAAGGCTAGAGGAAAAAAATACTAACACTTTAAAAATTAAAGAATTTTGAGCACTTGGAAAGATGAAATCAACTTGCTGATCACTTGCAAACAACTGGAAGAAAATAAGCTCATGCAGAAGACCTTAAAAGAGCAGCTATATTTTCCACCTCTTGAAAAGGAACATCTCAGCTGATCAGAGAACGAGTAAGATAAAGGCCAACAGCAGTACACAAACAGCAATATGGTTATATATTGACATAACAAGTGGATGGTGGCATAACGACTATGCTTAAGCAAGATTACAGACCTGCTCTTGACTGATAAATAAGAATATTAAAAACAAAAAAGCTACACAAAAAAGAAGGTGTATTTGCTTAAGTTTTCTTGATGCATTACAGAAACAGGTTATTGGCCCCAAAGTCACCACAGAAGAAAGAAAAGAGCACTGTAATAGTACATCAAAAGTAGCACACAAATACACAAGAGCTACCTACATTTTACTGACACTGATGATTGCTTCCACTTAAAGGCTAGGAAAGATAGCATGAAGAGACTAGAATAAATGATTGATAGGAAACAATAAATATAAAAAAAAACATGAAAACACTTGAGTTTTTCCACTGACACCACTACCACAGCTTCTTACAGCTAGAACAATCACAGGACTGATAACAATGTTGGCTTCTTTCAGCATTAGGCCAGCATTCCAAAGATCAGCACAAACTTACAATTAAACAAGCAGGGAGTCCTCTGTTCATTTATAGGCATCATTCCTGAAATAAAACTGACACTATAAGAAAAATATAAAATTAAAAAAAAAAAAAAAAAAAAAAAATCAAGACTTACTTGTCAAGGAAGTCCTTGTCTACAACTGCACAGATATCAAGCAGAGGATTTCCCATTCCAAACAGGACATTTTCACTGCAAGAGAATAAATTATTTAAAGTTAACTAAGCATTAGTTTATTGTTGGTGTGACAGAATGCTGAAGACCTTTTTTTTTTTTTTTTTACAGAGAAAAGTTTCTCTTGAATACAGCCAAGGAACATAAACATTTTGTCCACTGCAGTACTCTAATGGAGACAAGGCATATAGACAGTCAATTTTGAGTAAAGTATCATCCTACAATCACCTTATTTGATCAATAGGCAGACTGCAAGCAGTCACAAATGTATAAAAGCATTCTGTTTAGCTGTCATTCACTCAAATAGCGAATTAGAGCTGCATGCCACATTCTGTAGTTTTAAAAGATTCCATTCAGGTTGTAACACCAAATTTTAGACGGGGAGCATCAGACCAGATGGTAAGAATTTCCCTGAACAGATTTAGTTGCTGGGTTTTCTCTGCTACTGAACAATAATTAACTTATTAAAACTGACTTCAGTTGTTAATAGAGCTATGGATTCTACATTGTCAGCCATCTTAAACAGCACAGCCATCTACCTTGTATGTACTTTCTTTAATCCATTTAAAATTCATTACCATGACTCTGGTCAAACAAAAACAAGACATGAGGGATACCATCAGCAGCTGAAAGAGCTAGCTTTAGTTTTTTAACTTTTTTTTTTTAACATTAATTCAGAAACCATGTGTTACATTTTTCTGAATAGCATGTACTTGGGTGATAATGCAGTAATACCAAAGGATTAGATATGTGGCCTAGTGTCAAGGAGAAGTGAATGCAGCTGTTCTTGAAGGCTGCTTAAAACTGCATCCACACCCATCACATTCCTTGCCAAACTGACATCTGCTGCCTCCAACTGTAAGGCAAGGATTTTCTCTAGCCACCGAAGGTAGCTTCAGTAGGACCACCTCCTCTTTACTATGTTTCTAACAAGTATTTGCAGAGAAAGCATATTCCATGTCTCTCCATCCCCCAAAAAGCTGTAACACTGCAGCTGGATGCAAAGTTTATCTGGAGTTTATTCAAAGCTGAGTAGCAGTGTCAGCTGAAACTCAAAGAAAGCGAGTTTTCAATTGTTCTGGTCCATTTAGAATAAGAGAAATGTTTTAGAGACAAAAGAATATAAAACAAGAGGAAAGGGGATGATATGGAACAATCTCATGAATGTGCAGAGGCTTAAAATTCATTCACTTCCTCTCAACTGCTATGAAAAGCCCTTTGCTGGCATATATTTGTCAAATTTGAAGCAACTTGCCAGAAGCACACAGTCAGACTTCCTCCTTACAATGCCACGCGAGCCTCCATTAGATGCTAAATTCTGAAGTCCAGGAAAGTGTAAAATATGATTAATAATGTTGATATTGAGAAACAGCAAACCATGCTTTAAGTATCCTATTTTTTTTTTTTGTTGTAGCTTTAAAGACAGGCTTTTACAGCCCATTTCAGTGTATGTACAATGCAGGAGACATTTGTGAAGCAAGAGCCAGAAATCCAGCTCGTTCCCAACTCACATATGTGACATCTGCTTAGTGAAAACCTTTAAGATTCACTAAATACTTTCGTCAGTGTGAAAAGAAATATTGATTCCTCTAAATCACATAATCATAAGCTATATCTAGCTAAAAGAAAAGGAGACAGATGACAGATTAGACAACATAATAATAGAGGTATCACAGTTGGAATCCCAAAACAGGACATCCTCTCCATTTAAAAAACTAATTATTGCATCAGTAGTACTGCAGGACAATGAATGAACAAATCAGAATTCTAAAAGTGCCTAATGCAGATTTGCCCCAAACTGTATGCTTCTGTACTTGATGTTTAGCTTATTCTTACATCCTGTGAAATTCTACACATCAATAATTTTATACCTACAGTTAAGAAGTATCATGTATACATCTATGCAAGACAAGTATCAGCACTTAAGTGTATGGTATGCCAGCAAACAGCAGCTGTACTTCAAAACCTCTCTGAAATACAGCTGACATGTTGAGGTCATTACCTATGAATAGGTTACCTTGTTCAATGGAAAAGCAAAATAGAAACTAGCAAGCATTTAAAAAGCTGAGGGCTGCAGAACATACTGGTCAATATATCTGAAGCAGCATGAGAGCAACTTTGCACTGGTTTAGCACCCATTAGTTCTATTAAGCCGGCAACATGCATTCAACAACTCCTCTTATGTCAGCAGGAGCTACCACTTCCACTGCCATTTATTCCAAGCAGTTCTTAATATCATGTACAGTAAGACCTGTTCCATCCTCAAGCCATCCTTCTCCCACAGTATTTTATAATCATACCTGGCCAATTATTCCAAGGCTGTGTAGTAGGGTGTCATATGGGATAGAAAGTTTTAAAAGCCAAGGTAGCTATCTCTAGACTAGTAAATGCATGTTCAGAAACATTCTCCTGACTCTTCTGAGAAAACTTGCCCCAACTTCAGCATAGCTGTTTCTTTCAATCAGATGTAGAACAGCAGAATTTGACAGCTTTTCAAACACATAAAACTCTGAATATATTAACTACTTGATTCCTATGAAGAGGCATACGACACAATTTGTTCTTCAAATATCTAAATACACAAATTAACGCATATTAATAGCTAGACTTCTGATTTCAATTAACACTTATTTCTACATTTTGGTTGCTACAGCTGGATGCTTGAATTAACTAAGCCCCAAAGTACTACAATTGCCATGCTTAAAACAAGGTATTGATGTTTAATAGGCAAAAAGGACAAAAATACATACACTCCATTTGTACTGGAGGCTGTAGTCCTGTCATTCCTTAACTCATACTGAATTTGGTAGAAGTACATTTCTGGGAAAAATGGTAAGTCTAAACAATCTCTTTCCAAGTATCATAATTTAAAAATGCAACAAGTTAAAGCAGATATTTAAGATCACCACTGTGATCAGCCTTTTCTAATGTGAGCTTTGTGAACCACAATCTGGAAAGTCTGGTGTTTCTACTGCTAAAGAGAAAGACTTTGCTATGTAAATCCTTAGCAAGGTTCAACCTGATTAACCCAACACTGGCTACGTTTCAGCACTCCAACAGTGCAAAGCACCCGCACTGTTACACTCTTGCATTTCTTTGTGGCACAACATGAGTTATGGTAGTTACCTGGCTACAGTTTGCTCCTCCGTAATACTACTACTAATATCACATATATTCTATAAATCCACATATCAAAAAAGCAAAACATCAAACACAATATTTAGTATCCAGGAGAATGCTAAATGTACAAGTCTCTGGACCAAGAAGCTGAGATATTAAACTTACAGTCTCATCAAGTTTAACACTTCAGCAGTACACATGAACCTTACTGGCCTTATGTTCACTGCTCAGTCACACTGGATACCTGCACTGATTAAAATATCACGGATGATTTCCAGCTAGCTAGATGCAAAGCACAGTAAGGAAGCAGCAATAGCTTCCTGAAATGTGAGATTTCGTAACAGAATTATAGAGCAGTTACGATAGGAAAGGACCTTAAGATCATCTAGTTCCAACCCCTTGCCATGGGCAGGGACACCCCACACTAAAACTTGCCACCCAAGGCTCTGTCAATCCAGACTTGAACACCAGAAATATATCACTGCCACAGACACAGAACAAAGACTTACGTACTCCACAGCCTCCTTGACTTGCTGCAGTCCCTTCTCTTGCACAGGAGTACTGGTATCTCAACATCTGAGAAGGGTGTTCTCACTTAACCTAACTTATTGCAAGAGAGTATATGGCTCAGGTCTTCAAGAAACAAGTGACATTTCCACCTGCACGAGCATTAAATGACTATACACAGTCAGTATGTACGTGTGAGTATATATATATATATACATATATACACACACGTAAACTGCATATATACTTTTTAAACTCCAAACTAAGAACAAGATGTTCATACAAATTTTAAACTTGGACACAGAAAATACCTACTAGGCAAAACTACAGCACCAACGGAAACTTACAAAAAGCTTGGATGCACGCTGCATTTGCATTCTCAACTTGACAACAAGTAATATATTTCACGAATTTGTCATTTAACTCAGGGCTAGTTGAAGAACAAGTTGTAATTATTACTTCAAACAACATAATTCATTAAATATAAATAAATCTTTACCTGCTAATTGTGCCATTCTATTTGGAGACTGCCAAGATGGCTGATTTTTCACAAATCCTAGAATAGTTAGGGTTGGGAATGACATTAAGATCATCTAGTTCCAAGCCCCCTGCCAGGGGCAGGGACACCTCCCACTAAATCATGTCACCCAAGGTTCTGTCCAACCCAGCCTTGAGCACCACCAATGATGGAGCATTCACAACTTCCTTGGGCAACCAATTCTAGTGCCTCACCACCCTTACAGTAAAGAACTTCTTCCTTATATTTAACCTAAACTTTCCCTGTTTGTTAGAACTCATTGCCCCTTGGCCTATCACCACAGTCCCTCATGAAGAGTCCCTCCACAGCACCCCTGTAGGCCCCCTTCAGATACTGGAAGGCTGCTATGAGGTCTCCATGCAGCCTTCTCTTCTCCAGGCTGAACAACCCCAACTTTCTCATCCTATATACATACAGGAGGTGACCACACCAAATGACAACACACATACACCAGTACTGAGCTACCCTTCAATCATTTTGAAGAAGTCAACAAATTAACCATAACTGAATGATCTGAAAAGCCATGTCCAGTATGATGGTTATACGTAACTAATGCTCAACCATTGCAAACATTTTTAAAACCGCAGTCCTATTTCTCGTTGGCTGCTGAACATTAGCAGTGCTGTATCTAACACACAATACTCGTATCATTCCATGCTGCTGGGCACTTCAGTGGAAGAGCAACATCAAAATATCAGTGAAAGTATATTATTAGTTACTGGCACAGAGACAGAGGAGTATTTTGAGCCTTCAGATACTTTGCTTTAAGAAATAAATAAATAAAATATCCCACTGTTCGCAAAACAAAAAAAAAAACAAAACAAAACAAAAAAAAAAAACACAAAAAAAAAAAAAAAAAAAAAAAAAAAAAACACAACCAATTTTTTTCTGGTTAATTGCTGCAAAGATTTTCTCATCTACATAACAGTAACTCATAGTAAAGCCAAATTGAAAAAAAAACATCTTTTTTTATGGTTCTGTAACAGCCTTATACTGTTGTGCAGCTGTAACATACACTTAAATTCTTGTCCTAAGACGTGCTGCAGTCAGAAAGCCTTAAAAAATACAATTGGGACACTTGGGTGTCCCAACTGCCTGACAGCCTGCTGTTGCCTAGTCTTCCATTCACAAATATAAGATATAATTTCATAAGATCAAAATATTAGTATTTCTATGGGTTTTAATTATGCTTTTAAAAGTAAGGCCAAACAAGGCACGTTCAAAGCCTGTTCTCAATATATCCCTTTCCATCACAAAAGACACAGTTAAACACCATATAACACAAGATTTGAAATTATCAAAAAACATGTATACATGTAGTTAACAGCAACAGTACTAGATTCGTAGTATTTGTATAGCTATAAGCTCTTGACTAAAAACATTCTTCTCTCATCCTACTCACCTTTACAACATAAATGTAAGTGACTTTGATGACATTTACCGTTCACAATAGCTTGTCTGATACATCTCCAAACTGTTATTCCATGACTACAGAGTTCAGACAATTTCCCTTGCATCACTCATCAGCAAATCACTTCAGCGTACAGACCTTAAACATACAAGTTGCTCGTAGGATTGCCCACATGCTTTCCCTACTTAGGTCTTAAGTAAAGGCAATATTTGACTAAGGAGTTACAGACCTACATACTGACTTAGAGGAGTATCTTCAGTGAACATCTATTATGAAACGTGCACAGCCTTCTAGAGTGACACATTCACGGGTGCCAACTCAGAAGCCAAGCCTAAAAGCCTTGGCCTTATGTAAGTAAGTCTGCTGCAGGGAAAAAATACAGTTCCACCACTACCCAGGTCCTTACACAGCTGCAGACTCCAAAAGCTCCAGCAGCTAAATATCAATGCAATTTCAAAGAGATACCATCTGCACTCCCCGGTCAGAAACAGTGTGAAATCTGATACATTGAGTTTTACATTGAGGGTGGAGGTGGGAAAGTCGCCTTGAATGACTGCTGAACTTGAGTCCGTAATTTTAGGTACTTCTATAGCAACCGAAGGACCGATCAAAATAACTACGTGGTGAAGGTTACTAGTTCACAATACCACCCCATCTTAAGAGTAAGACTTTTAGGAAGCAAAATTAGTCATAGTAATTCCACTCACTGAATGTTAAGTCAAGGGCTTGTCATTCTTCAGCTATCACTGATAACTTAGCACCACGGCAGTTCCAAACAGACTGGTTAAGAGCCTAGCCTGCTTCTCGTTATTGGGGATTCATTTAAAACCAGGTTCCAGCCACGGCACGCTACAGCGATGCTTTCGCATCCAGACGTGGCTGCCGGCGTCCCACGACATCCATCCCCACCAGCACACGGGCGGGACCCGCCGCGGAAGCGCTACCTTTGACAGCGGCACTGCCGCCCGAGCCCCCGGCTCTGCCTCGGCTCCCTCCTCGCGTTCCCCTCCGGCAGTCACCCAGCCCGGCGCACGACTCCCCGTGGCTCTCGCCCGAGACGGACCGTGCGGCCGCTCAGCACCTGCCCGCCACAAACGAGGTGACCCCGTTCCTCCTAGCCGGCCTGAGGCGACGGGATGGCACCGGCCCCGCAACCCCGCCTCGCCCCGGGGGCGAGGAGCCGCAGAACCAACGCGCTGCTACCCCGCACCCTCGTTAAGCGAGTGGAGAAGCGATGGAAGAGCAGAGCTCCGACGGAAAATCGCGCCGGGCTCCCCCGTCCCGCAAGTCCGTCAGCGCCCACCGCGCCCTGGGGCACCGGTCCGTGCTGTGGGTGCCGCGCAGGGGCTCAGCTTTACCTGACGGTGGGCATGGCTCCCCGCCCCGCCAGCCGCCCGCCCGCGGCGGAGCCCCACAGGTCAGCGGCGTCGCCCCTCCGCCCGGCACCTCACCGACCGCTCACAGCC
>JASSUY010042284.1:0-35544 GCA_032466535.1 Forpus xanthops
CGCCTCGGTGGAGGGGTCGCCCGCGGAGCAGCCGCCATATGCCGCGGCGGGCCGCGCTTCCATCGCCAGCCTCGGCGTCGCGGAGCGGCGGTGCCCCTCTGGCCTCTTCCCCGCGGCGGGCGCGGACGTAGCGCTTCAATGGGAAGTTCTCACTTACTAAACAAGGGCTTGCCTCTAGGTAACAGATCTCGCGGCGCGGCGGCCTGGTCGCGGCGGTGGGGATCGGAATGGGGAAGGGGAGTGGGGGGGATGTAAGGTGGCGATCGGCCCCCGCCGCTGCCGGCAGCAGTGGCAGCGACAGCAGCGCTGGGCTTTGTGTGCCCGGCGTCGGCGGGAGCGGGGCTCCCCTGACGGCCGCATCGCCGGCGCAACTTTGCCTGAGAGCTGTTGGCGGTCGCTGGGGTGTTTGAATAAAAGCATGAAGAGAAATAAAAATTAGAGGCGAAGAGGGGGCGCAGCCCGGCGACTGGAATACGGCTGCAGGGGTAATTCCTCCTTCAATAAAAAAAGTGAAACGGCGCTAAAACTGCATCAAGAATGTGAATTTAGGGGTTCTTCCCCACCCCGGTCCCGTTTGCTCTTGGGCTGAGCGGTGCCCTGGCTTTTAGCTGCAGAGAAATGCTCCTAAAGTGCCACGGAGAGGGAGAAAAAGCTGTGCTAATATTTCAATAAACAGGAAGTTTAAAAGCGGCGTCTTATTGCTGTAAAAAGTGCTTAAGGCCTGGCTGTTGAAATGATTTTGCTAGGGCTGTGGACGGGTTATGTATCAGAGAGGTAAGGTTCTCCTCGTGAATTTGGATTTATCTTCTTTCTTTCATATTCCTTTTCTTTTTCCTTTCTTTTAACCGTGTGCTAGCAAATGCATTTGTGGATTGCTGCTGGTTTTTAAGGTAACATGAATAATATGCATGGGGTGATGTTATAGGTATGCCTTCAGAATCACTTAGTGTAAATTGTCATGTTAATCCTAAGGTGCTTATTTTTTTTGTTGTTCCCCCAGACATAAGGAGACAGAATGTCGATTGTTTATAAACATGATCATTTATAAGCAAATGATACCCAGAAGAAGGCTGCAAAGCAGAGAATAAGCCTGTTTGCCGTGTAGATTCGAGTCAGGCTGCTCTGCTGCTTTGTTTTTCTCTAAAATAATTAAATTCCAAAGTCAGGATTTCAGTCACAGTGCCTATCTGGGCAGAATAATGGCAGAAAACAGTGTTATTGGGGGTGTTGTTTCAAGATTTCACCTGTTGTAACTTAATTTAACAATTTAATATCCCCTTATATTTTAATAACTGTTGCCCTTATCAGGAATAATGTTTGCTTTTAGGCCGTGACAGAGCAGCTAAAGATTATCATCTCTTTAGCCTCGTTGAAAATAATGAGGCCTAATAAACTGAAGTAAATGTCTACTTCTTTTCCCAGCAAATTAAAATTAACTATCATATTTGCCATGCACATACGTGTTTCAAGAGCAGCGCACCAATTCCTTCTCCTGGGTCTTAGGAGATGTAAATGTTCTTATTTAGCATTCGAGCCCCTTGGCAAGTAGCATGATGCCCTTATTAAAATATTTGAAACCTCATTATTGTGTCCCACTAGGAGGGGAACAAGAAAATACAAAGACAAATGAAATATGTTTAAATAATTTCTGTTGTGGATTGAAAGCTCATTGATTGACGCTTTAAAAATCTATATATTTTATACATCAAAAGCATTAAAATGTTCACGGTAAAGTAGACCATGCTAGTAGAAAGATAATTGTCCAGTGCATCTCTTTGTTCTGTGTTCTTATCTCTTTTATCTATTTTTAGCCGTGTGTTGGTGAAGCAAGCATGTAAAATCAGCAGCCTAAACTGCTAACTTTAGTATCTTCTATAGCGTTGCTTTTTATTGACCCCCAAAGGCAGCAAGATTTCAATATTGGCATTCTTTAATGTTTGTCAAATAATACCCTCTTTGGTTTATTATGCAAACTATCCTGAGAGGAAGCCAGGGACAAAATACTATGTCCGCTTGTAATTCACTAGTGTTTCTCAAACCAAAATGAAACAAACAGCCCTCTGCCCCCAACCTGCCCTGGTTTTCTAGTCTGAACAAGAAATAGATACTTACGGGGTGTCTGTGATTCATAAACCGATGAGCGAAAATGAGAAGGTTCAACTGTTCCCTCATTTTTGCCATTGTTAATATGAAATAATATTTAGGACGTGAATGGAGTTTCTCTGCATTCTTTTGATGGCATTGAGGGCATGAATGTGTTCCGAGTCAGTAGTATGTTCTCTGTTCTTCTGCGAACAGCCCCTAACTCCCCAAATGAATGTAGATCCTCTGTTTCTTCATCAAGGGATGTGTTATTTGCCAGTTCAGTCATGAAATAAAATAGTAAAAATCCTGAAATTTGCTGTAGTCGTGCTCAGTAGAAGAGTTGAGTCAATGAAACTGTTATTTTGAAATGAAACTACTACAGTCACCTCTGTGAATTTTTCAGTTCAGTTGTCATATGTAGTTAAGGAGTAGCAGGCGCAGGCAGCTTTTGAGCGCAAGTATACTACATGTAATAACCTCCTCATCGTAAATATTGTACATGCTCTGATCCTTTATCATCATGTGGAGTTCCTGATAGCATGACAAAACAAATTACAAGTGCCCCTACATTTGTCAGTTTGGTTAGCTCTTGACTTGTCCTTCTGCATAATAAAGATAAATAGCATGCCCTTTGTTAAAAATGTGCAACGATGTTTCAATTTACTAATCTCTCTGTTTCTAAGAGTTATTTTTTTATTTACAATGTAAACAGACTGAGCAGTGCTTGGCCAAAAGTGGGATCCCAGAGATTAGCGCTGGGCTGGATGCTGTGAAGTGGTATCATAAAATGCAGCAGTGCACTCACCAACGTGTCGAAACATAAAGTCAGACCCTCTATATCATAAGAACATCTACTGTGTCTTGGTGGCTAGGCTGGATTGTGCCTTTCTGGGAGAAAACTGTCACTATCCCAGAGTAGCAGCTAGCAGAAACAACTTAAGAATGGAGTTAAGGAAAAAAAAAAAAAAAAAGGCCTATTTTACAAGAAAACAGTTTGAACAGCAAATAAGTGTGTGGAAAGGCACAGATTTAAATAGTTCCTAAGTAAAGATGCTGAGAAGCAACATAATCTTTAATTTGTTAATTAATACATGTGAAATGCAACCCTCGAAACCATGCAAATATTGTGGACTGCAATTGCTTGTTGCCATTTTGTCTTTCCTAACCAGCCATGCCTTTGTAATAACTGTGTTTCTCGAGGCTTATCTGCAGGGGTTGGCTACTTGTGTATTAGAGACCTGCCTTAAAGAGTGCTATTTAGGTTTTCGCCTCCCAGGCCAGCTGGGAACATTGATGAGGTGATACTCTCCAGCATGTGTCAAGCTTTCAAATCCCATAGCAGTTGGCAGTATATAGCAACACAGCAGCCTCATCTGAGGCTCCCTAACCTCCTGGCCCCATAATTATTTATTTAGTGAGAGAGTAGAGATGGAGTTACACTTTTAATACATGTCCTAAAATTTAAGGTGAGGATAAAAGTTGTAGTACATGGCCCTTTAGCCTTAGTTCATCTGCCACACATGCTTTCTCACTCCCAGACAGCATGACAGTGGATTTGCAGTTTGGGAAGGCAAAAGTTCCCAGCTGTGTTTTTTGGATCTCTTTTCTCCTCCGCTGCCTTGAGAGCAGAGATGATGATTCATTTATATCTGTGTATTGATCAGGAAAAGATAGCAAACATGCATTGCAGATAAATCTAAAATTAACATTTCGTGCTGCAGTACAACCCTTTGCTCCCTCACCAGTATTCATCTGGGAGATCTGGGAGAAGTGTAGCAAGCACTACCAGTTGTGGTGGGCATTTTGGGTTTTCTGAGCTGTGGTTATGACAGGATCTTTTCCAATACACAGTAATCCTCAGGCCGTCTCCCCAAGTGATTAATGTGCCCAGAAGTGTTTGGGGAATCTGGCAGCATAAAAGTGAAGGGCTGGCTGAAACTGATGTATGCCCTTATGCAATGGTATTGCTCGGAGGGGGAAGGGGATTAAGTGTCTCAAATGGTTTAGGATGTGAAAAAGGGTGCTGGGAGTTCCTGGATTAGACCTTTTTTAGGTGCTTGTGGGGCCTCATCCTTTGATGTTTGGCCTTGGTTTGATGGTTGAAATGAGTAAAAACCTTCACATTGGTTTTGAACCTGACCTGTCCCATTCCTCGAGGAATGCAAGGAAGTCCCTGAGCTTGTCTAATGTGTGCCGTCTCATAGCTGCTGTCTGCATCCTGGCTGGGGACAGGGAGTATCTGGAGCGCAAAGTGCCTTAGCCGCACCCTCAGGCTCTCCCTGCCAGCAGCGCCAGAGCTGGCTTGGTTGGCAGAGGGACAGTGACGCAAAGCTCGGCCTTCAGCAATTTGGTGCTGCAAAACTAATGAAATAATAGGAAAAAAAGTTCATATGGTGAAAGTTCAAATAAGAAATTACTGAAAAGAAACCTTTCCTGAAAAATATCTGTGCATTAGATGAATAGGTTAATTAGGTTTTGATGTACAAAACATAACGTGCTTGTGTTTGCTATAGCAGAGCAAAAATTTAATTTTTGAGGAAGATGATTATAAATTAACTTCTCCTTTGTGAAATATTTTTGTCATTTCATCTCAGACATATCATCTTTCCTGTATCATTATTTCATTTACTAATTACCCAGTTTTTCTCTAATCATCATAATTGAAAATTGACATTGTTTGATTATTTTTTCCCCTTTGAATTACACGTTGCTAATGCTACAGCATGCTTCATGCTGTTATTTATATATATAAGGAAGAAGTTCTTTACTGTGAGGGCAATGAGGCACTGGAACAGGCTGCCCAGAGAAGTTGGTACGTGCTCCATCCCTGGTGGTGTTCAAGGCCAGGTTGGACAGAGCCTCGGGCAACATGGTCTAGTGTGAGATGTCCCTGCCTGTGGCAGGGAGTTGGAACTAGGTTATCTTAAGGTCCTTTCTGACCCAAACCGTTCTGTGATTGATTTATTTTGGATGTTGCTCATCTCTGCATTTTTGTCTTTCATTATACCTGCCTTTCTCAAGGGGCCTTTGGTGGGGCCTTCCTTGCAGTGTAACTGCCAGGGTAGTAGTCAGCCAGGATGGAGTCTCCACGGAGAGCAGAAAAACCTGGCTTTGGGATTGGGGGTGATTGCTCAGAGTAATCCCACAGTTGAGGTTTCAACAGAAAGCTTTGATTTCTGGTACACACAAAGCCTTTGTAGCTTTGGTATTAAAGCACGAATCACAAGCTAATGTGATTATATAATTTTGCTTTACATGAGGTATTTTAAGGCTTATTGTGATAGTTCTATTTACAGGTCAGTGGCTGTCCCTTATCTGCGCCCAAATCACTTCCAGGGAGTTGTGTCACCACCGGCAGAGTTACATAAGTCTGCAGTGAAGGTTGCTCACACTTTTTGATGCTGTATGTGTGCCAGCACCCACTAGGTTGCTCCTCTTCTTTCAGTCTTTTTAAGGGAGCTTTGATGCCAACTTACAAAAAAAATTAAAAGAAGAAAGCAGAGAAACGCTTCTTACTTGAGTCACAGTTCCAAATTCCTTATGTGGATGTGCACAAATGGTCTTCCCAAACAGCCTTTAGTTGGTTTTTTTTTTTTGGTTTTTTTTTTTTTTTTTTATAAATTACATCTTCTGCTGTTGTAAGTGGATACACAGAGTGGTAAGCATGGTGAGAGATCGGTCCCAGCAGGGTGTGCTTGGAGCTTTGTCATACAGAACATGACAAGAGCGTAACTGTTTTTCTGCCTTTTAAATCAGGCATTGCTTATGCCACCTTCTGTGCTTGGTTGACGTGACCTTCAGGAGCAAGAAATGTCTGTAGTTGAGAAACCACTGCAGGCAGCATAGTGCGCTGCGCATCTACCTAAACATGTCTGGGCTTATGCCAAAGGGATGAAGAGTTGCCCTGCTTATCCATATTGGACAGTGTTGTAGTTTAACCCCAACTGGCAACTAATCACAGGTCAAAGTAGATAGTGGTTAGGGAAATGTGAGTTCTGGAGGCTGCAAAAGAGTGGTCCTGCTTTCTGTTGTACCATTGCAGAGCCTCTGAAAGTCAGGCTGACTGTGGTTGCTGCTGCCGTGTGGCAGGTTGTTCCTCTCTCCCACCCTCCAAATGTGATCAATAGGAATTAGCCCATGGCTGCAGTCTGATGGCAGCAGGAATGGCAAATTGAACACTTCCAAGTCTCTTGCTGCAGCATTCCCATTCAGCTGTATTCCTTCCCTATGGAGGCGTGTGCACTGAGTGCCATAAAGCATTGTACCTGGCCAAGCAGGGGATGACAGTGTGCTGTCCTGAATGACGCTCGGCCAGTGCAGTGCTGACTCAGAGCTGAGAAGAAAGACAGGAGAGAAGCAGCACTGCAGGGTGTTCTCATCATCTGCTACATGTACATGCTTTTTCACTCTGCGGAATGTCATTGTAGCCCCTGAGTGAGTCAGAACTTGAGAGAATGAGCCAGAAAGGAGCTACAGGGAGATGAGTGCTCTCCAGTTGGACTGGGCTGATCTGCAGAAGGATTTGCAGGAAGGGAGCGCTGCCTGAGGCAGCTGTTAGTCATACCTCCAGCCAGGGAGAGGTGCTGCTAGGGGCTGACAGACAACAATGACTTTGCTATTAGTGCAGATCCCAGTATCTTTAATTTATAACTTCAGAATTTCTGTTGGCTTCTGCAGGGTTTTTACCTGAATATGGATTTTTCAGAATTATCTCCCTATTTTAAGCCAAAGGATCCAAAATGACTTGCTTCTTGCGTATTTGCAGCATGGCACTCTCAATCCCACACAGAAAACATATGGCTTAGCAGAAACAATGGCATGGAGCACTTCATCAAAATTCCCAGATGAGTCAAATTTCATTAGGTGGTTGTAGCCAGTTTGTCTCTTGCTGAGTGTGTAGCTTTAGTCTTTGCAGAGTCATGCACTACAAAAGTGTTTTGCAAAGATAACTGGCAAGCCAGTTTCCAAACTCTTCAACTGATGCTTAAATATTTCTTCTCTTTAATGTGTTGTACCAGATATGTTAAACTGTTTATTTTCAACCAGATAATGAGCGTTTTCACATTTGTGGTCTACCAACCATCCTAATGCGTGTCTAGTGCTTCATTGAACAGTATTAATGTGCATCACAACCCTTCTCATGTTGATTTTCCCGTCTGTGTAATCAGCGTTACTGAGAAGTGATCTTCAGTAATTCCCTGTTGTGTGTGTGTTTGTGTTCCCATGCTGACTGGAACTGGCTAAGTCTTTGTCTTAATTTTTTGACTAAGAAAGGTCATAAAGATAGCAACCAAAGCCACAGCGGCATTTTAGATGTTTTTTGCATCCTCTTCAAACTCTCCTCTGTGTGCCAAAAGTCTGCTTCTACTAGCTGTGGTCCTTCCCTGGACTGCCTTGTGCCAGGATTATTGTCTTTCATTTCTCCTACCAGCTTTTGCTGTGGAAAGTCTTCATTTTGTTTGGTTTGTATTAGCTTTCAGGATCCTTTAAGATAAAAAAAAATGCAGTATCAATTTTCAGTACCTCTATAAACAAGTTACTCGTGCCTAGAGGACTTACTGCCTTCACCCTCAATCAAGACCTGTAGTTAATACTGCAGTTGCTTTATTCCTTGGTTCTGTCATATTTCTGTTGATTTTTCAGCTCCTGTGAGACTGTCAAAGCCTATCTGACTTGTGTTGAATGCGCAGATAGTTCTTAATGTGGAATCTTCTCTTGTTATCCTGAAGTGGCTTCCTACATCTGTTCAACTTGTGATTCGTGGTCAGCAGTTCAGCCACCAAAGCACTACTCCTTTGTGAACTTTGAGCACAGCGCACAGGCAGCAGACTTGTTCTTTCTTTTTACAAGCAAAAGCACCATCCAAGAGCCTAACCTTTTATCTGTGTGGAGCTGCATGTATTTTAGCCACGCCAGTCTAGATAAAAAGAATGTCTTGCATTTTTTAAAAGCTTGTGGGAGGAGGCTCACAATAGAGGCTCCATTGTACTGTTAGTACTGAGCGTACAGGAAATCACAAATTAGCTGTGACGAGAGTATTGCAGGGGAGTTTTAGGTTTACTTAATTCCCATAGTTTTGTATGGTTTGGAGAGGGTTTCACAATACATTGCCTTTTGGATTTGGTTGTGTATGTTGTTTGTATTTGACAGTCATCTGTTGGAGGCTTTTTCTTGCCATGCCTTTGTTCAAAAGGTCTCATGTTTTGAATCCTGGAATCCAGATGACTTTCCTTCATACTGTAAATACAGAGGTATACAAATGCACTTGGTATTTATCTCGTGACAACCCCGCAGCCATCTAAAATTTAAATCTAGCATGTATTCAGCAGTGAGAACTATCCCCTTGGAGCAAGCAATAAAAGAAAGGATTTTAAGTAGGAATTTGGAGAACAGTAGGCTTCAGGCACAACCTTTGCTTTCCTAACAGATTTTGATCCTTCAGAATGTCGAGTTTCTCAGCTTCCAGTTGATACGGAGGGAAATTGAAATGGGCTTACAAATCCTTGGGATCCTGGCTATGTCCTGCATACTATTACAGGATCAACCTTTTGTTGAAATATCGTCCAAAGATTTGGCTTGGCTCAGTACCTGCAGTGGAGTAACAAGTTCTGTCACTCAGTTGAAAGAACTTGGATTATGAGGACTCTCCAAAATCATGAATCTTATTTTCGTAGTCCTGAGAATAAAGCGCAGAGCGGTATGTTGCATTGAGTTGGTAATTTTGTACCTGAAGTACTGTGAATTTTAACTTCACATTTGTTTTCATGACTTTGCTGGCACCTTCCCTCTGGACTTATTTTTAAGCCTGTTAAATTCTGTAGCATTGTGGTGTTCTTTTAAAAAATACATTAAAAAAACTAATCTGTTAACAAATACAGAAATAGAAAATATACTCTTCTACCCACAAAGAGTCAAATTTGTGGGGAAACCCCAACAAATCCTCCCCCCACAAAATAACCCAGCAAGAAATTGAAATGAAAGTTGGGGCTTTGACTGTCCTGAGGGTACTACCTTAAGGAAATGGTACCTGTTGAAATGCCCTGAAGATTTATTACTGGGAGGGTTATTTTTTTTTTTTGCTGGGGTGAGAGGAGATACAGGAAAAAAGGCTGTCAACGATCATCTCATTCTGTGAGATTTTCAAAGAGAATTTGTAAAAATTAGTTTTCATTTTACAAGACTTATTCTAAAAAGTGTATTAAACTGTGCTTATTATAAATAGTAAATAACTTGTCTGTTAATTCTACGATTTCTTTGATCACAGAAGTGCCCAGTGAAAGAAGCAGTCTGTGAATAAGCCATATGATACCTGGGAAACTGCTCACATTTAATTAAGGACAATTTTAAATCAAGTTAGTTCAGCTAGTGCAGGCCTGTTTGAGCTCCTGTTGAAGTATAAACTAGGCTTATTTCACATTTGCTTTAAGATAATTATGAATCAGCAAACCCAAATCAAAATATGGTACTTTGCTGTGACTTTATATTAGGGATTTGTGTTCTAGTTTACAGACTAGAGCGTAAATAGAATCATAGAAGAGTTAGGGTTGGAAAGAACCTTAAGATCATCTAGTTCCAACCCCCTGCCATGGGCAGGGGCACCTCCCACAAAATACAACTTTCTTGTGTGGGATTCATGCTTCTATAATGGGAACTTCTCTAAACACCTGTGTTAGGAAATGAATATCTTACATGAGAACTGAATCACCTTCTTGAAGTTCTCTTTTTTGTTTTACTCTTTTAGATATACATTTCTCATTACTAAAAGTCTTAGCTAAGTACTGAAGTGGTGCAGAGCTGACCTTCAGGGTAAACTTGATCTAATTATTGAAAGGAGAATTGGAAGAGAGAGGGGAGCTGAGACAGCAGTGCTGGCACACATCTGAACTGATAGTGGAATTGCAGATAGTCTTGGTAGTCTTCTCACCCTTGCGAATATCCTCAGGAGTAACATGGGATAATTCACTTCATTTTCCTATGCCCAGTCCCACCTTGCATTCAGTGCTGGTGAGCTTACCTGGGATCTGTTGGAAACTGCACCACATTAGAATGGGATTCTCTCATTAGTGGTGCTGAGTAGGTGCTTGGTAGAATCTGTGTCTTGTATCACAGGGAAGTGGTTTAGGAGGCAGTGTGCTTTCAGTTGTGAACTGAATTAACGTAAATGCACTCAATAAAAGGACAACCCGTGCCATGACTGAACACAGCACTGTACAAAACATTCTGCTGTGATTCAAGGGTGTACTTTTCACCATTTAAGCTCTTCAAACAGCAAAAAAAAAAACACCAAACCCACCCCTACTCCTCTATATCTGAATCAGGAAGTTGTATTTCAGGAATTAGCTTGATAGGACATGCATTAAAAAAAAAAAACAGCAAAATACTGGAAAGTGAGGCTACAGCTCCATGTGCAGTGCACTGAAATACAGGGATGTTGTGCAGTGAATGCTTTTGCTCCTGCTGTGACACGAAGGCTTGGAAGCAGAGACATGATTGCGAGTTATTTTTACTTAACAGTTGAACTTTGCAAGAGGAGAAGTAAGGGATAATTTCTTTCAGTTTGAGTTTGCACATTGTACAACTATTAAAAACTTCAAGATGACTGTTAAGTAAAGACAGCTACTTGAAGTGCCAGATGGAAAAGAGCAAGAAAAATGCCTTCTGCTTAAAACAGAAAGGGGATTTTTTTGCTCATTTTGGTTTGGGGTCTTCTACAGTCCGCACAGTTGTGTGCTCAGCTTTATCAATGATCTGGACAAGGGGATCAAGTGTACCCTCAGTAAGTTTGCAAATAACACCAGATTGGGAGGAGTGTTGATCTAATGAGGGGTAGGAAGGCCCTGCAGAGCGATCTGGGCAGGTTGGACCGATGGGCTGAGGCCAACTGTTTGGTGTTTAGCAAGACAAAGTGCCAGCACTTTGGGCTACAACAGCCTCATGCAACGCTACAGGCTTGGGGAAGGGTGGCTGGAAAGCTGCGGGTAGAAAAGAACCTGGTGGTTGTGATTGACAGGGCTGGACATCAACAGCTTGTGCCCAGGCAGCCAAAAAGGCCAACGGCATCCTGGCTTGCATCAGAAATAGTGTAGCCAGCAGGACCAGGGCGGTGATCATCCTCCTGCAGTGGGCACTGGTGAGGCTGCACCTCAAATCTTGTGTTCAGGTTTGGGCCCCTCACTATAAGAAAGACATTAAGACACTAGAGCAGGGCCAGAGAAGCACAGCAGAGCTGGTGTGGGGCCTGGAGCAGAAGTGTGATGAGGAATGACTGAGGGAACTGGGGGTGTTTAGTCTGGGGAACAGAAGGCTCAGAGGGGACCTTCTTGCTCTTTAGAACTACCTGAAAGGAGGTTATAGCAAGGTGGGGATCAGTCTTTTGTCTCAAATAATGAGTAATAGGACAAGAAGAAATGTCCTTAAGTTGTGCCAGGGAAGGTTTTGGTTGAATATTAGGAACAAATTTCTTCCTTAAAAGGGTTGTCAAGCACTGGAACAGGCTGAATAGGCTAGGCAGTAGTTGAGTCACTGTCCCTAGAGGTATTGAAAAGACCTATAGATGTGGTGCTCAGGGGTTAGTGGTGGATTTGGCAGCGTGGGGTTGATGGTTGGAGTCAGTGATCTGAAAGGTCTTTTCCAAATCTGAACTATTCTCTGATTCCATGATTCTGGTGTGTTGCTGTTTCCATCATGGGACCCATTCAGGTATTAGGTACAGAGCAGGATGGGTTTCTCTTGTGTTAATGCTATGACAGAATGCAGGCTTCAAACAACGTTTATCACATGAACCAAGTCTGCGTCAGAGCATCAGGCTGCATTGCTGAACTTGAGCCTACACTTTCCTTTCTGCTTGCAGTAAGTGCTCTCATGGGCAACTGCAGACATTTCTGCTTTTCTGGAAGTACACTGGCTTTTTCAGGCTGTCACAGTTTGTGAGATATGATGCTGGCTGTTTGGATTGGATGCAAGACTTCTGCTTGATTCATTCCTTTGCAGAGCAGTCGGTCATCTTATTCATCTTATTACATCCATTTTATGCGGAATGTAGTTCAAGGCCAATGTTAGTTTATAGATAACTTGGAATAATGGGAAAATGTGAAAAATGTGGAGTATTCTTCAGTCGGCTAAAATTTTAAAAGGGTGTTTTTTCCTGGTGGCATCTGGAAGTCAGCCAGGTGAAAGTTAACATTCCCACAATACCTTTTCTGTGGAATAATGGGCAAGTGCAGGGCAGCATTCTTTCATTTGTGTAAACAGGGTGTGCTGGCTAAGGCTATGGGAGAAGTGCTGCTGAACATGAAATTATTGCTGTTCGCTCTCCCAGTTGTTGCTCTCTTCAGAATGATTTATTTATTTGTTTATTGTTCTCCTGTTTAAATAACATGAATCTTCTGCTCTGTTCCCATTTAGGATCTTGCCCAAGGCAGCATTGTACGAAAACTCATTGTGCTCTACGGATAATTTCATACATGGTAGTGAAGAGGTTTAGCAAGTATAGAACTACCTGAAGCTTCCAAAAAGTAGGAAGGTGTTTGTAGAACAGCAGAGTCCCATTGACAACAGATGAGAAGCTAAACTGACCTTTTGTCTCTCTTAGCTTTGCAAGCCCTGGTCCTTCCAAAACATAGCAGGGATAAATTGTCAGGGAAGCATGGAGCTGGGTGTGCAGGCACTGACTGCTCTGTGGCTGGCTGGCAGCTTTCACTTGCTGCTGCTTTGAGTAGGGGTGATTTGATATTATTAAAGATTGATAGGCATTTATTAAAGTGCATTTTTCCGTGTCAGAATTCATATCTTCGTGTTTTCAGAGTTGCAGAACTGTTTATGTACCACAAAGGTTATTGCAAAATGCATGACTGCAGGTAATTTTACTGACTAGGAGTATTCATTGTATCTTAAGTGTATGTGTAGTTTTTCTTTATATTGATTTGTTTTGAGGATCCTAACCAGGAGTTTAATGTGTGCTGCCTCAGAATAATAGTTTATACAGTGAAGAACTCTGCAGAAACTGTGGCCTTTCCAGCCAGATGGATTACCATTTTTCAGCTTCTACACAAACTGCAGTACTGCTACCTCAGTGACCTCTGGACAACCTAAAGTAAAGGCTGGGGAAAGGTAGTCAGAAACACAAGGAATTTCTGAGATGCTAAATCTCCAGCACTCATCGCATCTGAAAATTTAGTTCTTAGCAAATTCTGAATTGACAGAGGAAGAAAGTGTGGTGAAACCTATAATCTTTCATGCTATCCAGTTGAGCTGGAATGTGGCCATCTAAGTGTTCCCTTTCATCCACTGGGGTCACTGAGGTCCCTACAGAGACTGAAGGTTCATTTACTAGAACCTAAAAATCATTTAATGTAAACTTTGCATTTTTCTGTTCACTGTGTTGACGCATTGTCCCTTAATCTGTGTGTTTGCATAAATATGAAGTCAGTAGGATGGGTATAAGTTCTTGTAATCTTTTGTTTTCTGTTTGTGCACTATGCACCAAAACAGTAAAATCCAAATGCTCTAACATGCATTAATAGTGGTATTTCCAGCTTCCTGTTCTGAGACCATAATTTTTCATCTGTTTTAGTTCTCTAATGGCTTTTGATGTGTTTTCTAAACAGAACGAAATAGGAAGAAAAGCGTTGTTGCTTACTTGATAAAATAGATGTATTAAGAAACAGAAAGCTATTGTCCTGTCTTTAGTTTGTATTAATTTAGAACACAGGTTTTATAGACCTTTTTAGTTGGAGGTTATTTATTTCTCTAGGTTATAAAGAACAAATATTTCAACTTCTGGTTTTATTGCATGTAAATGTCAGTATCTTGGAACTGGCTATATTTAGATCTGTAGCATTCTTTTCAACATTTCTAGACTCCCTCGCTTGAAGTAAGTTTTTGGTTTTTCTACATACAGATGCATACATGTGTGGACCATATACTCCATGTTCTTATGTGTGATCTCCTGCTTTTGTTGCTGTAGTACAGAATGGGGTGGCATCTCTTCATCAGTTGTGGAGTTGCTCATGCACATGCAAACTCTTAATTACCTCAGTTCTCTACACGTGCAGGGTTTTGTGAGCCACTTCTGTGCAGGTATGTACCTGCTCATTCCTCATGCCTTGCTTTGCAAGCAGCTCTGCTGGCTGATGGCAGAACCCCACAACAACCCAGTGTGAACAAGGAACAAAGCAAGACCTTCTTAGATAGTCACATAATAAAGCCCTAATGAAAGATGTGCCCTGAATAGTAACTTGTGCTTTCAGTTCTGCCAACTGTAAAGCCTCCCTAAGAATTGCTACCGTTGTTGAGTGTTCCCTCCTTCCTAATAGAGGTGTTCTGTGTGCTGTTTTTCTTGTTGACTAGAGAATGACAGGTTTTAGAAGTATTGTAATGATGAAGTGCCATTAGCTGTAAACCATTCACATCTTAAATTGCATCCTTTGTTGTGTTCTGTGCTGTTCTTTTAAAATAGTTGGGTATGGTCAGGATCTTGATTTCCAGCACTTCTGCTTTCTTTTTATTTTCTTGTTTTATAGGTTTTTTTGTGGAATTATATGTATTTCTGCGACCAGTTGGCATGGAAACATGGCTCCTTTATAGGCCAGTTGCTTTTAGCATTAATTTGCAGGTACTTGGTTTTGAATGTGAAAATGGAAACCATTTATGTTCTTCATCATTCCCCATCATTAATACTTGCATGCTTTCCAATGCAACATAAATTATCTGTCCTTCTGTCTTAGAGGGTAAAATGCACTCTTTTTAAGAGGAAAAAGTAGTATTCTGCTGTGCTGTATTAAAAAGACAGTACTTTATATAAAAATTATTTTTATACTTATAACTTGATAGAATCAGTGAAACAAAGACTAACACCAAATCTTAGTTTAAGCCCAGAAAGATGTAACACTTTTAAATAATGCAAAGTCACACCACTCAGGTTTTTTGTTAATGTTCCCCTTCCTTTTTTCACTTGGAGCATCCTGTTTTCTTGGAGGGGATTGTTGAATTTTACTTGGTAAAGGTTAGAGATTTACTTTGATCAGTACTGACAAAAGTGGGGGGTTACTTTCATTGGTATTTTGTGACTTTAGTTAGTGGAGTTTGCGGTTTCTGCAATACCTCAATACTGGCAAAAGTGAACTTGAAGACTTTATAACTCCTGCAGCAGTATTCCTGGTGACATCATGGTACATGATGCTGAAGGGAGTGGTGCTTGGAGAAAAGCAAGTGGCACTATAGCATGTCTTCATTGTAAGGAATAGACTATTAATGTTTGTTCACATCTATAGGCATTTGAAACTGTATGTTAAGTATAGATAACTACTTAATTTAAGACCTGGTATAAGCAGATGCAGACTTTCTGCTTTCAGTGTAGCTGCTTTCAAGTTCTTTAGGATGAGATTTAATCTCATTCTAATTCCCACCAGCTACAGACCATTGTCTGAAGAGCTTTATACAGATGGGATATGCTGAATAAAAATAAGATTTGAATTCATTTACTTTGGCTCATACTCCCCCATCCCATTCCAGACTTCAAATACATTGTTTCACTAACAGTTTCATGGGGAGCATGCAAACCAAATTCAATTGATACTGCTCCTAACTGTTTTACATCTTTAATAAACACTTGGTTCATCTGGCCTAAATGGGTGTAGTGCTGCACTACTTCTTTATTCCCTAAGTATGCATAGTTCTGTTGGAAAAACATAAGTCCATGCAGGATTTGACAAATTGCAATGAAAAAACCCTTCAGATCTGCAGATGAGAAATACATTGTTCATGCCACTAGTCCTATTTTATTAATTTTGTGATATTACATGGCAACCGTATGGCTGATTTCCCTCTGGACAGTTTAAACACAAAATATCAGAGAACAAAACAAACCCCCATAGGTGTAAACCCCATGTTTTCACATTTAATATGTTTTTTCATATAACTGCAGTTGAGAAAGAAGTAGTTTGCTTCATACCAAACCCTTCTACCAAAGCTGTTTATCACCTTCTTGTAGTGGTTTTCTCGGAGGCTGAGAAAGAGTTCAGTACAGAAGATGAGAGCTTTTGGTCTTGCTTGCAGCAATTTACAGATCAGATTTTCACTAACCATGGCACAGCTGTGAAGAGAAGTTAGGGCCCTGCTGCTTCCTGTGTGACAATATCTCATCATATGCACAGAATAAAACCATTTCTCCTCTCTCCCCCCACTTCCCCTCCATTCTCTCATAAACAAATGGGTCTGTTCTCAGAGAAAAGTGAAAAATAAATGGATCCTACCCTTTTATCACCTTGATGTACTTATCAGAGGAACTGGAGATAAGATGGGCTTCTGTGGCCATTTTAAACTAGGGTTTTTTTTTCCTCTCCCCATCCTTCACTGAAGTGCTAAATGGCACTCTTGGTCCAGGAAGGGCAGGGCTGAGAACTACACTGGAGGTAAAAGACCTCAGTATTAATTGACTTAATCCCTGTTCTCAATTGTAATTTCTGTGGTTTAGATTGATCTTTTCTCTCATTTTTTTTCTGGAACTAAATTTTCAGTAATTAGCATAGCCTTTTTCTATAGACCTTTAACTTTTTAACCACATTGTTGTCTGTGGTTGGGGTGCTGCAGCACTCACCCATGGTAAATGTAAGTTCATGCAGCACTTGCTAGTTTAGTTTTGTGACAAGGTGGCCCCCAAAGTTCAGGACAGAGGAGGTAAGTTAAGATGCTGTTGCATGATCTGTGCTTTCCTACAATGATAGAAGAATCTGTCATTAATTTATCCACAGGTTGGGTCCAGTACTCACCGAAAGCAAAGGCTTCGCTTCCATTGGGAAGCTCTCACACATTCTGCTATGGGGGCTTGCCAGGCCTCCCACAGAATCAAGCTACTAATTGTGTTGTTCTTGAAGTATTTTTGACTTAAAAGTTTAATTACCTTTGTATGAAATAGGTAACATGCTTTAAGGAATACATATAGGTAACATACTTTAAGGGATATATATAAAGTTTAGTGTTTTATCTAAGTGTCCTGGAAAATACCTGTAGAACAAGTATGAAAAGAAATGTATCAGAAGATGAGTGGGTGTCAAAAGCGTCACTACAAGCTTATAACCTTAAAGTTAAAAAATGACTAAAAATTCCATTAGGTGTGTAGTTTTCACTAACTCTGTTCAGTTT
Organism: Forpus xanthops; assembly: GCA_032466535.1. Classification (NCBI taxonomy): domain Eukaryota; kingdom Metazoa; phylum Chordata; class Aves; order Psittaciformes; family Psittacidae; genus Forpus; species Forpus xanthops. The sequence goes on from JASSUY010042284.1 coordinate 17,227, forward strand.
TGCCAGTCATTTGGCTGCAGTGAGGTTGTGGTAGGCATTGCATGAAGTTATAAAACAACAAAGTTAGTTGTCTGCAAGGTAATGATGCAACAAAACGTGTCTTAATAATGGTTTGTTAAGCTAATATGTTGCAGTGTACTACAAGATCATTTTATAGTCACCAGCATTCAGAACCTGGAAAGCAGATTTCTGATGAAAATACTGCTGGAAAGCCTGGATGAGGATTCTTAACTCTTGAGTCAGCTCCAAAAAGCCCCTAAGGGTCACAATTCACAGTGTATTTTGGTGTAGACTGTACAATAAATGATGCCAATAATTTTCCCAAAAATATGAACACACAAGTGGAGTTGCCTTTTAAAGCACTTAGGTCTTTGCTCAGCACCAGCTCATTCACTGTATGTACCTTATTTTTAATCCAGTTTACAGTGCAGGCTTAGTAAGTGACCCTCATCTGGGTTACTCGTGGATGTAGAATTTTCACTATGGAGAGTTATTTTCCAGATAGCAGTTGTTCTTAGGACTCGTTTCTTCTCTTCCTTTTGTAACTGGGGTGAGAGTTCTGATCCAGGAGGAACAGAAAAAATGGATGTGAATAAAATACTGTCAAATCTATGGTCTGCTCTGAAATAACAGTTGTGCTATCGAAGTAGATGATAAGGACAAAGGGAGTGGTAGTAACCAAAGTTAGGGATCAGAATTAATGACTCCTGGTTTTTTTTTTTTTTCAACTTTCGCAGTAATACACCTGCACTAACTTGGTTTACTTTTCATCCAGAAAACAGGGAAGGTAATGTGCTATGAAACCTGCCTCTCTGTTGTTTCTCAATCTTGAGAGCATTTTTTCTCCAATGACAGTCTGGAAAACAGTCATAATGCTGTCTTGGTTTCTGGGCTATCCCGTAGCTGTTGTCTTGCACCAGACAAACACTAGGCTGTCATTCCCTCCCATTTCTTCAGAAATTACAGCCAACAGGAAGCTGTTAAACTTGCCTTTCAGTATCTTTCTTGAATCTGTGTCCATTTTGAGTTTCAAGATCAGCTCTGAGTTTACTTGCATGAGGTTGGTGATCCTTTGATTATTGTTGAATGATAAAATTCCAAGTCACTTGAGTGTTCCCTGTGACTAGGCTCCTTTCAGAACTGCAATGCTCCTGCATGCTTTTCAGCACACTGCTGTTTATCCTGCTACTGACATCCCTCCTGCTTCTAGTCTCAGAAAACCAGAGAATAAGGTTTCTTATTTGGGAAACTATTGCATCTAATACATTGGTCTGTTTTCTACTCAAATTGCTTCTCAATCTGTTGTCAGTATAGATTTTGTTTTGAAAGGAAGGTGCTGGGGTCTATTCTCTGTAACTGTCCATTTCTCACAAGCTGTAACACTGCAGAAGTCTGAGGCTGTCAGTGCGAGGGGGGGAGATGACATTTGGGTGACGCACATATGTACCGTGGGCAGATCTTGTAAATGTCTCTGCCTGCAGATTGGGGGACACAGGAGCTGTAATGAGTTTATTATGTTTTTTATGGCTTCTTAACTGGGAAATGCAGTAGAGAATTCCTTTTCCAAAACACACCACTTGGTCAAACTGAGAATATACAACTAGGAGAGAGAATGTGGTAAGAAATCTTGCCTGGGTGAAGAATGAAAGGTACCCTTTTACCTTAAGATTTTGTCACTCTTAATAATGAATTCAATAATTCCTTTTGTAATACTTTCTTGCAACGGATGTTTTTAGCACACATAAATGTTTTGTGCAATTTACAGAGACAGAATGTGATTTGTGCCCTCTATAATTAAGTACAGACAATGCATTTTTATGAATTGACTAGACCCTTTTCAGGTTAAACATGGTTAAACTACAGAGCCTAAAAGAAATATAATAAAGCCTCATGAAAAAATGCAAACACGGGTCATTTTTAAACACTTCTGACTTTTCACTAGTTCAGTGGAAACAACTTCAAGCATTCTAGACCCTTCTTTAAACCCCTTTAGTCTGTGGTATGTGTGGGAAGAACTATTTTGCTTCTCATCAAGTCATGGGAATAACTCTCAGTTTTAACTCTGTTTTTCAGTGCAGCTTTAACTGTGATATTAGCACCACAGCCTTTGTAACTGAAACTCAAAACTCTACTTGAAGAGAAGCTCAGTTGAACAGTTCTCTTACATCATACGCTTTTATTATATTATGATTAAATGTAACATGATAACATAAACCTAGCTTTTGCCTTAAACTGCATGTTTTATTTGGCACTTCCACTGTTGTTACTGGCTCGTTCTCAGCTTGTCATTTTTATACATCCTGTTTGCTTACCTTCAAAATGACCATCTTTTCAGAAAACCCTATTTGTTTAAGCACGGTTCAGCTGCCGAGGACCCAGGATGGGAGGTGCAGGACTTTGATTTCACCATGCTCCAGACTACAACAAAACTTCTCTAGTTTGTAATCATCATCAACCATTTTCTTAATTGGCAGAGGACAGCAGAGGTCAGTGGCTGTGGGAGGAAACGAGAAGAAAGGCAGAAAAAAGAGCTTTAAAGGAACCCTTTGCAGTGGTTCAGTGTTTGTCAGAGTTGCTTTGGTTTTCAGAAGAACGTAATGGTGTGTAACTCATGAGGGTGTTTATGAACCTCATTTACCAGAAGCCTTCATACTGTGTTGAATTGACCCTTTCTAATTACACTGGTCTTAAAAGTCTGGTCTCTATACATATATATCTGGGTTTAAGCAGAGTTTTAGCTGGGTATCTTAGAGGAAGTTTCTAGCTCACCTCCTTTCTTCCTGTCTGTAAACAAGGGAGTCATAGTATTTTTCCCACACACATTCTCTAAGGATTGCTGACACATAGAGCACCATGATGTTCAGTTAAGAGGATGGTGAATCACATTAGATGCTTTCCTAAAATAATAATAATAAAAGAAGTTACAAAGCAAATGGAGAGGACAGTGTTCTATATGTGAAGTACTTCCGTACTGTTATTTTTATTGCGATTTGAGTGTGTTCTTCTGACCTCAAAAAAAATGAACCCATGTGAAACTGATTTGGTTATCCGAGGCCCCACACTTGCTTATCTTCAGACTTTTTGATAAGAAAAATAAGGAGTGCCCCAGGTAATAGTTTAACGTTCTTGGGTCAAAGTACAGGTGTGCTGTTAGGGAAATAGCTTTTGGTGTTTGGGATCAGAATAAAGGAAGCCTTTGATGTTGGCTTTGTTCAGGTTACGGGGTTTCTTTCTTTGAGGCAGCATCCTGTACAGCATCTGTAAATATGAGAAAAGAAGCACAGGGAGTAGCCATTAGGCCAGGCTACACTCAGAAATCGTATTCTGTAGTAGATGCTTGGCAGTGTCTTTAAAACCTTATGTGAAATTGATACTCTGAAAGCAGTTGTATTGATAGTGCTAGAAGGTGTGTTTCTTTCCCAAAGCATACAAAGCTGAAGCAGTTGTTGAAAACAAAACCAAACCCTCCGAAGCTGATGTAATAAAATAACTTGCTGTAGGAGAAACGTTTTTTGGAGGAGAGAAAAAAATCAGTTTCTTTTTTTCTCCTTCATAGTTCAAATTCATAATATTTTACAGGCGAATAAAGAGTTGTTCCTTGAAGGTTTTACATTTTAAATTATCCTTATGTGGCTGTTCAGCTTTTATCAAAATCATAGCCAAGATGCCAGTTCTGATAATATGGTATAAAAAAATAATGCTTGCATGGGTATCTATATTCAGTAAAAGAGTGAGAGTAAGTGCCATGGATGTATTTTTCACTTCATATTTATTCTCACTGCTGTACTTTACAGCCCTGTTTAGCCAGTCCATTCTGGACTTGTGTTCTGTATCTGAAGTATTGTCTCAAAATCTCCAGGACTGCTTCTTCCGTGGAAAGTGTTTTAGTAAGTCTTGGCATGGTCTATATTGTTACTGGAATGGCTTGGGGAGTTAATCATTCTGCTCCTATTGCAATTGTTGAAGCAGATTGTTTTTCCAGTTCCTGTCAGCAGGAGTTTTCTGCCCTTTTTTTTTTGCTTTTAAAGTCACACCCACCAACCTATAAACTTTTTGGGCTGAAATACAAACTCGGTTGTATTTTAAAGTATACTTTAGGGTGTGTGTGAAAGTGGATTCTTCCCTCAGTTGCCATTATGAGCTTACGGTGTAGTCGCTATCTTGGGAGAAGATGAAGGTGGATGTGTACCCTGACACGCATCCAGCACATGGTGCGTTGTGAGAATGTCTTTGATGCAGGCTTGATTCATACATTCAGTTCCGTATTTTAGGAATACTGCCCCATTAGTAACTGGGAAATCAATGTCCATAGTTAGTTATGGTCAAAAGGGGCTGCTGGAGTGTCATCATTCTCAACATCTTTGATTCTTTAATTGTAGGTACTGTCCTGAGCTTCACTGCAGTGATTCCTGTAAGTTACAATATAGTTAGTGGCATGTGTGGGCAGGGGCACTTCGAAGGCACCATAAAACTCATGGGATAAGTAACAAACACTGGCAGCCTTAGGCAGGACTTCTGTGAAGCTGGGATTAATGGGAGTGTACTCTGCTGGGGCAGCTCCAGCATCAGTGATTTATTTATCCGTTACCCCCCTTTTTACTTATTACTTAATAAAGCTAAAAATACTTGAAGCAGTGAAGTATTTATGCGGGCAGGCACTGCAATGCTCCACATCCAGGGAAGGCTCAGTCCTGTAAACTGTTCTGCCTTTCTCTAAGAGTTAGCTGTCATCTATCTTGAAACCAGCTTGTTTTCATCTTGTTACTTGAAAGCAGCGTTTCTGCAACATTGTGTTATTGCTGATGCTTAGGCTTTCTCAGTTCAGTACTTGATGCAGTTGTTACCGAATATTGTCATTTGGTTTGCTTTTTAATGGTGATAGACAATTAAAGCATTTTACAGTAATGCATTCTGCTATTGCTGCTTGCTCTTTGACATAAATAGGTGTGATTCATTGTTTTCAGTTTCATTTTGAAAAGTGTTAGTTAAGATCGGTTCTAGCGTGCTCTGAATATGTAATTTGAGTAGTTTCTTGACAGATGTGAAATACTTGCAGTTTTCATGTGGATATTTGAAGTACATGGATAGTAATAGAAAATGTTACTTCTGATCATATGCTTTCAAGATGTGCCTTCTGGGACCTTTGTTTTTTGTGCCCTGACAAGCATTTAGGATTTTGTGTGTGCACTGGCAGCTGTTAGACAAATAGCAGCATTACTAGATGTTTAAGAAAGAATGGTTAGGGATCACTATCTAAAAACACAACAGAAACCCATATCCTCCCAGTTGTCAGGCTCATATCTGAGAGTTCAAGTTTATTTGCTACATGAATACGGCAAAGTAATGAGGAGTTAATTCACTCTCAGGTTCCCGTAACATCAGGGAAAGGTGGGATTTTATAATGTCATTTATAAAATCATTTGTTTAGTTTGTTTTGATTGTACCAAAAGGGAAATTCAAGTAGGATAGTACTCTCAAAATACTCTGTTTTATGGCCTTTTTGTTGTATTCTGTAGAAATTGCTTGGATACCCAGGCTCAGTCCTCACAGGTGGTAAAATAATAATGGTATGTGTGCATAAATCTAAGTAGCTTGTCAGTCTGTGGACCAGGGTGGGAATTAGAATCCTTGTATCATACAGTTACATTCTAGTGGTGTTTGGTTTATATTTTCTGTAAGAAAATGAGCAGTGAATGTCCTGGAGAGTGGCTGGGTGTATTTCAGTGTTCACAGTTAGCAGGAGGATATAATGGGTGTGCCTGCTCTGCACATCTTTGGGTCAACACAGTGCCGGAAACCACTTGTATTTTTTCTTGGTCTCTTGCAAATTAAAAAGAAAAGAAGGAAGATGACTTGTTTTTACTGAGTTTGGGTAAATAAAAAGCATAGACCACAACAGTATTCATCAGCTGTGCTCTTCCTGTAAAGTTCCAGTTCACTTAGCATTAACCTCTGAGCCCTGAAGACCTTGATAGAAACAGAACATATGCTTGAAATAAAGCTTGTGCTTAGTTTTCTCCTGTATGTATATTCTTAAGTCCAGATTTTGTCCTTCTGAAAATTAGTTTGGGATTGTTCCTGTTAATTTCAAGACTTGGAGCAGATTCACAAAATCTTTGGAAGCATAGAAATTAAGTTGAATCTGTGCAGTAATTCAGGTTTCTGAGGGCAGTGTCACCTTTTTGTATCCGTGCCTTATTGGTGTTGTTTACTGAAAAATACTCTCCTCTCTTCCTCCCATCCCACATCCCAAATCATGGGAGACTGCATCCTGCTTGTATTGAAGGTGGTGGCAAAAGCTGTTGGCTCCGATTCTGGTAGAATCAGGAGATTTTTGCAATGCATATTCAGCATCTAAATATGCTGAATATCAATATAGTGAAAGCTGGTAAACACTTTTTTTTTCTTGCATCCATTTTACTGCTCCATGTACCTGCATTGATTTTGAAGTTTTTCTACTTGACTGCTTTCAGGGTTTTGCTCTACCTTGAATCTTAAGTGTTGCTTGAATCTAAGTGTGCATAAAACAATGAGGCTTCCAAAAGGAAGTCTGGTAGTTCAATATGCATGAGGTGTCAGAAACCTTCAGATAGGTTTCTGAAGTACGGTGTTTCTAGGGATTTGAATAGTGCACATTGGCGAATCTAATTTGTAACAGCTTCTGTGTTCATGTTATGAGTGGGATATTTTTTGTTTGTTTTGACAACTCGTTCTTTACTTGAATTAATATTAGCATTTATTTTTAAAAAACATGGAAATTTGTTGGAGGGCTTATGGTAAATCAGTGACAGCTCTCACCGAATTTACAGCCTAGGTAGGAATAGAATGGAAAGGTAAATGCCACAGGGGATTAGTCTCGCATTACATGCATGAGGTCCTATATGAGTTCAGTGCCCAACCTGTCATTTTGGGTCTTGTTTGTAAATATTGATTAGATTTTTCAGTAGTTTGCAATTTTTTAGGAACTTATATCACTTCCATGTTTTACACTGCATAAAGGAAGTTTGGTTGGACAGACTCTTTTAAAAGGGCATTGTCAAGGGAGGTTTTCCTGCTTATTTAATCTTTGCACTTCTGAGAATCACCACAGATGTCCTTTGCTGGGGGTACTGTCTCCCATTTCATGTGCGTATGGGTTTGTTGTTATAGGGTTGCTGATGAGTGCTGTACTTTTTGGCATTGATGTATTTTTCAGAAGAAAAGAATTGAAGCATTTGTTTTGAAAAAAGAAAAACATTTAAAGAATTACATGGACTTTGCAAACAGATTTAAGAAAACTAAAGGTAGGTCAAATTTTGGGCCTACAAACCTGACAATGACCTGTACTTTTAACGTGCATGCCTTAAGTGAGACATTCCTGATCCTAATCATTTGTCATAGAATCACAGAATAGTTAGTGTTGGAAAGGACCTTAACATCTTCCAGTTCCCAGGGACACCTCACACTAGAATATGTCACCCAAGGCTCTGTACAACCTGGCCTTGAACGCTGCTAGAGATGGAGCATTGACCACTTCTTAGGACAACCTGTTCCAGTGCCTCACTACCCTCACAATAAAGAACTTCTTCCTTATATCTAACCTTAACTTCCTGTTTAACTTTAAACCCATTACCCCTTGTCCTGTCACTACAGTCCCTAATGAAGGGTCCCTCCCCAGCATCCTTATAAGCCCCCTTCAGATATTGTAAGGCTGCTTGAACTCTCTGTGCAGCTTCTCTTGTCCAGGCTGAACAGCTGCAACACAGAAAAACTGTAGCAAATGACATTGTTAACAGTGATTAATCTTAACAGCTTATCTTGTTGTATTTTGGTATGTTTTCTAATGCCAGCAAACGGTGCCAGCCTAGTTGTAGACCTCTGCTGTTTGTGCAAGGTGATCACTTTAGTTACTGTCAGTTTGTAACATAAAAGTTTGGTTTAGGGAAGGTTTAAAATACGTTATGATGGGGAGCTTTCTTGTCCTTCAGTTGTGAATATGCCTCATGGTGTTGACTTCAGCTCTTCCCTTGTGGAGTATAGAACATGAAGATGCACCTATATTTCAGGAGCAATAGGAGGTGCAGCTAGAAACTAGCCCACTTAGGGTGATTGTTTCCAGTTTCAAAGAATCTATCTCATGCTAAGCTTGGTGTGGTAATTTGTGAGGTCCATGCTGCCTGAGCCACAGAGGTAATAATTCACAACCTTTCCTTTCCTGTTACAAAGCTGGATGATAGATTCATTAATCCTTCTGTTGTGACACCCATAGGCAGTTGAAATGATTGTTCACAGGGTTAGCCTCCTGTTGGGTTCTGCACCTGAAAACTGCTTTTTCAGCTTCCAGGCTTTTTTTCCATAAAAGCTGGACTAGAATAAGGTTTTGATACTTCTGTTCCTAAGAGCAGCTGGTCCAAATTGCAGCTGTCTGTCCTGTCAGCTGCATGGTGAATCAGTGCTGCATGCGGACAACTGCTCTGTCTGTGCACATTTATACCTGGTATTACTTCAGAAGGATTCCAGCAGTCACTGGCACTGTAGCTGTTACTGGGGCAAGAGCTTCAACACCAGGTAGTATCCCTAATGTGGGGTGGAGGGGGAAACCCCCAAACTGGATTAGAGCTGTTGGGGAACTTTGTTGTTTTTCTTAAATACATTTAGATAACGTTAACGGCCTGACTTAGACCCAGCAAATTCAGAGTTAAGGCTTCTCACTCCATCTCCAGGACTCGCTGGAGAGCTTGGCTCTCCAGCATAGGTGGTGTTGGAGGTGACAAGTTATCCTCAGATCCCTGCTCGCCGAGGCAATGCCCTGAGCAGTGCTGACTGTTCCAGGTACATCTGTTTACAGTACACCTGCTGTCCTGAGCCCGGTGTGTCTTAACACTCCACTGCTTTCCCTGGAATGTTAATGGCCAGTGGCAGCACAGCACATGCGGTGGAAAGCCAGCAGCAGTAGGGGGAAGGGTCCAGATGCAGTGAGAAGCTTTAACTTTGAGTTGCCTGGCTTCTGTGAGCACAAGTCAGACCCTTAATGTTGTTTTAATGTATTGTTTGTGTTTAATTTTTAGTAAAAATTTGAACGCCACCCAGGCTACAGAGGTTGCAGTGGATAAGAAGTTTAAAAGCTTTGGTTCAAGATTACAGGAGACTGCAAGAAAAATTAAAGACATGGAAATGAGGATGGAATGACAGGCTGCTATTTTGCCTCAGAATGCTGAAGATTGTAAAGCATTGAGAAATCGAATTCATGACCCTGGCGATCAAGCTCAGATTAAGAAATGTCAGGTTGGTAGGGGTTCCTGAAAGTCTCAAGTTAGGATAAAACTGAGATTGTTTCCCATAACAAAGGTTCTAGGATGTGGGGGTGGATGGTATAATCTTTATCTGTGTTAAGTGAAATGCTATACTGTGCACTTAAATAAGCCAGCTAAGTGAAATTACTCTTTTTAATTAGTTTCACATTTGTGGTGTTTAATGTCACTTTTGACCTGCTTGCAGTTATTTCTCTTTGGCACTGAGTTGCATGATCTACTGTTAATGCAGGCATGGAAAATACTGCTCTTATATACACACTGCTTTATCCTGCCACTCCAAGGATCTGCTGCAAACCCAAACAGTATGACATTGCTAGATAAGAAACTTGCAGAACATATCCACATGGCGGAAGAAGTAGTTTTTTTGTTCAAAGGGTTCTGATTCATAGTGAAACTGTGCCTTTCCAAATGCAGACTTTAAATAGCGACTGCCACCGTGATGAAGTTACTGTGAGTTTACTTAAGTGTTGAGTTATTGTCTGCGATTCAGTGATACGGTATTTAGGCAGAAGGATTGGGCAGCAGGAAGTCTGTGCTCAAGTTCAGAGAGGATTTTGGCAAGCAAAGGTTTGTAAGATTTTTGTGGTCAAGGTCACTGGATGTATTTGAGTTCTGTTGACTTTATTAAAAGCCAGATTCTCTGGGGGAGGGTTTATGCTGCCAGTTGCTTTTGTGACTCTTGTCTCTGTGCTTTGGGGCTCAGTCTGACATACCACCTAGCACCAGCATGAGCTGAGGCACCACTTAGCACCAACAGGAGACACAAGTTGCTTTGTGGAGATGGAGAGAGATACTGAACCAAGGAGAAAATCAGACCACACCTCTATGTATTTTAGAGAAATCATTATTTTAGCAGGTTGCGTTTTGTGATCCTCTATTCCATGTTTTCCTGTGAGAGCTCTAGCCAGAGCAGTGTTTCTTAAAAATGCCAGTTTTTAATCCCGTCATCTGTTACCTGTTTGGACTATAAGTACTCTTTTGTTGACAGAGGTGCTTCAGGTGTAGCTGTAAGGAGATCATCTGTGCCCAATTTTTCCTCATTCATCTTCAACATATTCAATATCAAAGTTCTGTTTTCTTTTTCTAATTCTATTTTAGCTAGCCTTCAAGCTTGCTGCAATCCTGACTTTGCTGGACTGACAGTTTAGATGATAACCATAACATTTCAGTTGTAAAACAAGCACAATTATTCTGTGCAATATGAGTAGGGCTGGCAATGTCATTTTTACATTTTGCTTCAAGACATAATTGCATTTTATTAATGCTATTACATGCACTATTTTGAGAGAAACATGAGCAAGTCTATAACATGCTTTATTTTAGGGTGTTTCTAAGTAAATTTAATGTGGGGTTTTATAATTAAGTTCCCATTAAAGGGTAGTAATTCTCTGGGTAAGTATGTAGCTTTCCATTGTCCGTTCATGTAGTGTTTGTGTCCTATACCACATTATTAGCGTGTGGTTTATTTCCTAAAAATGACTGTATGAAGGTTATGTGGCTGTTGCTGGTTCGAACAGGTAACAGTAATTAAGTTAGCAGGATGCTCAGCTTTAAAAAGCCTTCCATTTAATTTTGGTAGCTGGATATTATTGAAAGAACCTGTGTACCAGAAGTATTTCTAGGCATGTCTGTCACAGCAGAGGTTCGTAATTGATGGTTTTACAACAGAAAATAGTTTTCATGGGTGTTGTACCAATGGAAAACTTTGCTGGTGAATAGTTTTCACATCTGAATGCTTCTCTGCTATGGTGAGAGTCCTGCAGCATCAGTCCAGTTGTCAGGAAACACTGGGACTAGAACAGAATGGAACCAAATGTAGTGACTCTTATTCTGTCTTCAAGTGTAAACCCTCTTTTGATGGGTGAAGAACTTAAACGCTGGATTGTAGTAGGGTTGGCTGATCATCGTGACTTTATTAGGGGTGGACATGAAATCTTTGGGTTCAGGCAGGGCACTTAAGAGAGACCATGAGGGTCCCAGTGGGGAGCTAACACGCTCATTCTGTAGACTTGTGCAAATCTGCTTTTCTTCACCAGGTATCTTGTACAGCTTGGATTCTGTGAATTTTCCATCTACTTAAAATGCAAATGACAGTCTTTCAGGGCTTGCTTTTTGACACAGGTTGGGACTTATGATGCAGGGTTTGCTTGTAGAAGGTAGCATGGGAACCTCAGTCTTGTGTGTTAATGTCAGACTAACTTGTATTACCAAGCAATAAGTAATGTCTTCAGATTCACACTGCAACAAAAATATGTTGTTGGAATTTACATACGAAGAATGCTTCACTTTGCAGTGTTTAAAACTACTTACTTTAAAAGACAAAAAAAGTCGTGTATTTTATTCTTGGTTTTGCTTTTCCTTATCTCTTCAGGAAGTCCCTTTTTTTCCACCCACACTCAACTACTTTTGTGTAAATGTAATGGTTTAATATTATTCCCTTGAGTACTTTTGTATATTTATAATATCTATACTGTTAAAAAGATGCTCTCTAAATACACTGTTGTAAGGATTACTTTTCATTTTAAGACTCCATAAAGAGGCTATAAAAGAAGTCTGCTCTTTCAGCTGATTTTCCTTCCTTCAGATATTTAACCAGTATTTCTTTGTCACTCTCCACTGTTCAGACATGATGTTGATTTAGGGAGAGACATGTTGAGAGTTCTCTGTGGTGGATTCAGTATGATGTGTTTGTTTGACTAAGCTACACAAAATTGTTTTGGAAACCAATTAAGTCTAAGCAGACCTGCACAGGTCAGCAGTTAGCCTGTCCACTTGGACACTGGATCTTCAGTAAATTAAACTTCTTGCTGTTGTAGGCTTTTTTTTTTGTTTTTTTTTCAGTTAAATATTAGTCTCAGCAGATCATCATCATATATGTAAATTGAATATACAAATCCTCACTGAGTTGTTTATGATATTCCATAAGCCGTACTCTTACAAGCCTGGACAAGATATTTCTCACTCTGTCTAGAGCTCATAAAAGGTGTGGAATCCAATCAAAACATAAACCTTGGATAAGATCACACAGACACTTCTTAATAGTACAATAAGGTTATATCTTCCAAAACAAATATTCCCTTGGTGGTTTTATCCATCTTCTGTTGTTCAGCCTCCTGAACCTCCATGGCATTTGTTTCTTGGGTCGTCTTAGGTTTTGGTTTGTTGCTGACTGTAAACTTGTTCCTGTTTTACTAGCTTCAGTCCTTGAAATCTTTTTCTGCCATCAGAATAAACAGACTAGCTATAACGTATGTTTTCTTTCTTATATTTGCATGGCTTGAATAACAAGTCTTCTCTGTTCCTTTGTAGGCATTCGACCTCCGATCATGAATGGGCCCATGCACCCGCGCCCTTTGGTAGCGTTGCTGGATGGCAGGGATTGTACAGTAGAAATGCCTATTCTGAAGGATGTAGCCACAGTGGCATTTTGTGATGCTCAGTCTACACAAGAAATTCATGAAAAGGTAAATTTAGAGGTATAATTGAGATGTTTTAGAAGAAGCATGTATTTTAATTACTATGAATAGATACAGCGTTGTGTTAACTAAGATTGTATTTAACTATTGCATTTTAGTGAATGTTTGATTACCTTAGTGAGTTACTGGTCATTTCTGGTAAGTGGGGAAGTGTGATGATGAATCAAAGATGAAAATGTTTGTGTTGAACTTTCCTTTTGTGCAGTGTATCTGTGGTTGGATGTTGTCCATGTGTTTACCTACTGACTTAGAGTTGTAGAGAATTACCACTGGGAAAATTATATTGTTACATGATATTTTGCAATGCTTCTTGGAAACACTGTTGGTCAGGCTTCAGCTGAAAAGCCAAATCCCAGTGTTGGGCTGGTTGTGAGAGACTTTCAGACTTCTTTTCTAGCCAAGGAATTGTGCAAATCGGGTTAAGAAGCCTTGTGCACTGAGAATTGACACTGCAGGAGAGTTTCAAAACAAATGCTAACCCCAAATTTATTTAGAAAATTAATTACAAATGTATTCTAACTATATGGTTATTCCAGAGGTTCTCGCCCTTCAGGGTGGTTTGGGAGCTGTAAGACAACTGGTGGCTCTTAATGTTATCAAAGGTTTTCCCACTCTTAGAGGGATACCCATTTTTCCTGATGGTAGCTGAGGGAGCCAGCTGGCCCATACCACCTATGTTTGCTCTTTAGAGACTTCTCCAAGCATGAAGCCCTCGTGTCTACCCCAAATCCTTGCTGCCCTCTAGGCAGAAGTAGCACCTTTTCATGTCCATATTTGTATAGAGGTAGAATTGCTTTCAGTGAACTTGTTGGCTAATAGAGTAAGCCTCAAATGCCAAATACTCCTTCACCTGATAAAGCTTGAAACCAAATATTACAGCTTCTGTGGAGGTAATACATGTGACAACAGAGGAGGAGCCCAGTGCAGGGGAAGGCAATTAGAGGACTCCTCCACAGGGATTTATTTTCTTCTTCGGCAAAGTTCTAAGATAGACAAGTGCAGATCTGAGTCTTAATTTAAAGGCTTTTTAGGTATCTGTATCCACATTGTATATATAGTACTGTAGACTGCTGAGTGTGATTTGGGTGTTAAGGAGTTGTATCAGCTGAACCGAATTGCCCCAGTGTTCCTGTTTCTCTGTAGATACCTTGTTAGACTTGTACTCCACTAATTATAGCGGCACTTGTGTCTGTGACAGGCTTTCAGAAGCTTTTTGCTATTTTAAGTTCATAACTGGTTTAATTGTTTATTTACTTTTCATGTTCTTGTAATACATGGCATTGTTAAACATGTTAAAGTCTCTGTATGTGATGAAAGATTTAATATTTTCTTTGATGGCTTTCTTACAAAGCCAGCTATTTGAAAATAGTACTAATGCCAACTTCCCTCCTGTTATCAGGTGAATAAATCTCATTTTCTGTAGCCCATTTCATGTTAGCATCTTCCTGGTGGGAATCCATCAACTGACTATTCACCTTGTCATTTCTTAGGAAAAGTATTTTTATTCTGGGGAAAGAAAAAAAAACAAAGCCATTTTAATTGTTAAAACTTTTAAAAGTTGTAAGAGGTTTTTGTTTGTTTTTTTTTTTTTTTTTTTTTTGGTTTTTTTTTTTTTTTTTTTAAAAAAAAAAGACAGGCTGAGAAAGTTGGGGCTGTTCAGCCTGGAGAAGAGAAGCTGTGTGGAGATCTCAGAGCAGCTTCCAGTATCTGGAGGGGGCTACAAGGATGCTGGGGAGGGACTCTTCATCAGGGACTGTAATGACAGGACAATGGGTGATGAGTCAAACTTAAACAGGGGAAGTTCAGGTTAGGTATAAGGAGGAAGTTCTTTACTGTGATGGTGGTGAGGCACTGGAATGGGTTGCCCAAAGAAGTAGTGAATGCTCCATCCCTGGCAGTTTTCAAGGCTAGGCCGAACAGAGCCTTGGGTGACATGTTCTAGTGTGAGGTGATCTTAAAAGTCCTTTCCAACCCAAACCGTTCTATAAAGGATTTTTGCTATATCAACATAGCAAACTAGAAGTGCTGATTCTCATGATTCAGGTAAGCACACGAGAGTCCCCTTTCCTGAAGCCCTGTGTGTAGTTCCTTGTGGATCCCTCTGCAGACTATCAGGTTTCCTGTCTCACCCTGCTGCCTCCATCCCCACACAGGAATTGGCTGTCATCAGAGCAGTAGTTAGGAATGGTATTTAAGGTTGCTTTCTGCTGCATCAATACTGGCTTGAAGTCTCTTCCTTGATTTGCTGAACTGTGTTTTAGAATAAAATTCTAATGTGAACAAAGAAATGGGAAGATTGCTCCTACTAGGAAATAACCTGCATTTCAAACACCCTTTTCCTCAGTTCATAAGTTGTTTGTCACAGGATAGTTAAAACTATCAATTCTAGATGATACTTGAATTATGGAGCTAAATACAAAGTTGGAAATACTGTAGTTCTGATCTCATGTTTTTGTTTCAATGTGTTTATACTGTCATACAGAAGACCGTCTTTACAGTTTGGATGGTCAATGGGATAGCATCAAACCTTGAACTTCTAATTTGTTGTGACATTCTGGTTTGAAACAGTAAGTTTTTACCAAAACCTAGTGGTAATTTCAATCTTCTGTTCAACATTTGTTGAAAACAAGACCAGTGGTTTTGCTGTACAGCCAGCTTAGACTATTAAATATTGTGGTAGTGAATGACAAACTAATAGTAACTAACCTGAGAACAAATGCAAAGTGGTAAAAATTTCCTTGACTTCATTTGTTGTTGGAAATGCAAAGACATGGATACTGGGGGGCTTTGTGTGGCTTTTCTTTCTTTGTTGTATTAAAAGGTTATTTTTTAAGGTTCAAGGATAGTAATAATCTAAGTATAAATACTTAATTTCTAAATTTAGAGAAGTATTCAATCCAAGCCTTTTTAATCTCAATACCATTTTATCTATGTATTGAGAATTAAAATGTAATAATAATGCCTTATTTCTGTGCATTTCCTTTTAATTATGTTGAAAAGTGCAAAAATCTTACTCTTTTCCTATCTCACACCGCTGTCAGAAGTTTAATACGTGAAACAATAGCTGGATTCCATTTGCAAGGTCTAAATACCACATGGGAATAAGTTATATAAATGCTGTTTCACTTTTTTACTAGGTAATACCATATTGCTCTTCAGGTGAACACTAACGTGGGCAACTGTGTCGCTTCTGTAGCTTTATGTTTTGCTTACTGAAATAAACAGCATTTACTTCTCATGCATCAAGACTGGGGAATTCCTGTATGACACAAATGCCTGCCTTAGAAGCACTCGCTATTTTCCTGTTATCAGGGGTGTGGTAGATGAACTCAGATTTTGAGACTGAAAGTCAGTGTGTGTGTCTCCAACTGTAGCTTTGGAAAAACATATAGGTAAGTGTTAACCTATTGTTGATCTTCACAAGACTATTGTAATTAGTGGATTATACTAAAGCTTGCATCCTTTGCTTTTTATTGTACCAAATAATTTTCAGTGAGCTCAGTGATGTATCTGGAAACTATATTTTCACTAGCTGCCAGTGCATTGCCATTATGCAGAGTTTAACTAGTCCAAAGGATGATGCAGTCTTAAAATGTTTGGATTTGCAAAGTACCCAAACTGATAAATTTCTCTAACAAAAATCACAAACCTTCATTCATTGTCATGGAATCATAGAATAGTTAAGGTTGGAAAGGACCTTAAGAACATGTAGTTCCATCCACCCTACACACTAGACCATGTCACCCAAGGCTCTGTCCAGCCTGGCCTTGAACACTGCCAGGGATGGAGCATTCACCACTTCTTTGGGCAGCCCGTTCCCATGCCTCACCACCTTCACAGTAAAGAACTTCTTCCTTATATCTAATCTAAACTTCCCCTGTTTAAATTTTAACCCATTACCCTGTGTCCTGTCACTACAGTTCCTAATGAAGGGTCCCTCCACAGCATCCCTGTAGGCCCCCTTCAGATGCTGGAAGCCTACTATGAGGTCTCCACACAGCCTTCTCTTCTCCAGGCTGAACAGACTTGTTCTAACAGTTCCCTGTCCTTTTTATGTTGAGGACACCAGAACTGCACACAATACTCCCAAGTGTGGTCTCATGAGAGCAGAGTAGAGGGGCAGGATCACCTCCCTCGACTTGCTGGTCACACTCCTGATGCAGGCCAGGATATGGTTGACTTTCTGTCCTGTGAATGCATGCTATCAGCTCATGTTAAGTTCCTCATCAGCCAACACCCCAAGTCCTTCTTATTGTGTTACTTTAATGCAGATAAGAGATCAGTTTCCTGAAGTTGCTGAGCACTTTCCAGAGTTCTGTGTGAAAAGTGTTCATCTGTTGTCAAAAATGGTTATTTTCCAAGCATCTTTATAGTTACACTAGTGAAATACCTGTGTATTAGTAGTGCTTGTATAATACCTTACATTTAAAAAATATAAAATTGTTCTCAGAAAAAGTTTTAAAGCTAGAAATTAATTATAATAGAAGCTAATACTACATATTTAAAGCAGTATATAAGATGTTCATGTATTTATGAATGCCCATTCCTGGCTATGCTAAACAATGTTGTCCTGTTAATTAAAATACAGATTTTGATAATGGATGTTAATTTGCAAAAGCCTGTTACCCATTGTGGAGGAAGCGATGCCTGAAAATCAGGAAAAGGTTTAGTCTTGAGAAGATCTTGCTGAAAGCAGAAGGTGAAATTTAGTTTTTCTTCCATATATTTCTTGTCTTAAAGAAGAGATGCTGAATGTGACAGGGTAAAAGATACGTTTAGGCAGCCTAGTTGTAGGAGGCAGGCCAGAGATTGGGAAATTTAGGATGGGGTTTGAAAGAGGTAATTGACATTGACACACACACATGGTTGGCTGTAGAGGAATGTAGTGGGAAAAGAAGATATGAATTAAGATTCAAATAAAGAGGAAAAGTAGTGAAAGACTGTGGAAAGATGGCTGGGAAAGTAAGAACTGGTGTAAACAGCTTGTGCAATTGTGGAGCCTTCATCACAGGCATGTGAGGAGTTGGCACTGGAGGAATAATCCTTTCAGAATCCAGAGAAGGGATTTCTGGTGGTCATGAGAAGGTTTCAGGGCCAGGTGATGTTTTTAAATACTGTTTTCTAAGATGGCCAGGGAATGGAGAATGTATAGTGGGAAAGGGGAATTTGTCGTGGTTTGTGAGAGAGCAGAGCACAAGCTAGATAATTTTTCAGAGATAAATGAGGAGGCTGAGAGATAGTAACACATACTGAAAGTAGGAAAAGAAATGAGGATTTGAATGCCGTCTCTGTGCGAGGTCAAAAGCGACAAACACTGTTATGCCTTAGCATGTGTGCTACTTAAGGAATCGTAGAATCATAGAATAGTTAGGGTTGGAAAGGGCATTAAGATCATCTAGTTCCAAGCCCCCTGCCATGAGCAGGGACACCTCACACTAAACCATGTCACCTAAGGCTATGTCCAACTGGGACTTGCCAGCGATGGAGCATTCACAACTTCCCTGGGCAACCCATTCCAGTGCCTCACCACCCTTACAGTAAAGAATTTC